>VZRW01012354.1:123502-141705 GCA_013398125.1 Aegotheles bennettii
GCTCGCCCCGCACACCCACGGGCAGTGGGGCTGGAAGGTGCCCGGGGTGCTGCGTGGCCCGAGCCGGTGCGAGCCGGGGGCCTGTGCGGGGCAGCAGAGCTCGGTGCTGGGCCGCTCAGCAGTCGCTCACCCAAAAGTTGTTTTTGAGTTTTTGACCTCGGTCCTACCGGTGCTAACCCACACGTGTGAACTCACATCGGTAACTGCAAAGTTAGGCACTAAATCATATTGCAGTGCAACTGGTGAGCCTGAAAAGAGAACCTCAGACTGCAGCACAGCTGCATCTGAAACAGTTTTGAAGAATTAAGTAGATTTCTGAGTTGTCTTGTGAGATCACATCTTCAGGTGAGATGTGCAGTCTTCAGGTAAGATGTGCAGACACCTGAGCTTCCACAAACTTTCCTCTGTGCCCTCTGATTCATCCTTGTGGTCCATTCATGGTCAATAATGATCTGAAATGTGTTGCTAAAACATAATAGCATAAACTAGGTAGCTCTTGTATAGCTACTGCCAATAGCTATGTACAGTATGAATAACTTCATGCTGCTTTAATACTGTCAAAGTCAACAGGTTTTACATACCTGCAAAGTTACTCATGGAACCCTAGGGCAGATGAAAAAACACTGTTTAAGAATAAGACAATATGGTGTCCCAGGGCTCAAAATGATATTATTTTAACTGTGAGGTGTGAAGCATATTGTTGATTTTTATATATATTTTTATTATTTATGATTAATATAAATCATCCTGAACTAGTGATGGCTTGTATTTTGACCCTAGCCCCAATTTTTTTTAAGATTCCCATCAGAAAAAGCTTTAAAATAAAAAGCTCCACTTTTGTTAATTTTGTGTTATTTCTTACTGTGTTTTGGGTTTTTTTTCACTCAACCAGTATAGAGAGTATCAAATTACAGGTAGATTTTAAAAATGCATGTAGCTCAAGAATTTGTTCTTCTTTCTTGTCATAGGTCCAGTGAGGAAAAAAAGTATATAGATTGCTTACAATTCAGCATTTTTCATACTGATATTTACCTACAGCCTACAATAACCAAAACTGAGGAGACCTGTTGTCAGATAATCTGTCCTAAAGCTCCAGAAGTTGTTTTAGTAATCACAGCAGGATTCTGTTGTGTGTGTAACAGGAAGAGTTGGTCAGAAAACAGTTCTGTGGGGGCAGAAAGTGTGAGGTTTGGATACCGGGTGTTATTTGGCATCAAAACGAGAACTAGACCTACCAAATGTTTGGGAGAAAACAAAACAAAACAAAGGTACTTACTTTGTAATAATTAATAGCTGAGCAGTTCAGTGAGGATGAGGCAGGACAGATACCAGTCTCAGGAGAGCTCACTTCCCACGTGTACCTACTAACCAGCTGGCTCTTGTTGGTGGTTAATAAAGCCCCAGCTAAAATTTTGTTTTAACATTCTTCACAGCAAAATATTAGACAGGAATGGCACATTCCCATAAAGATTCCAGATAAAACCACAAATTCATGAGCAGGTCCACTAGGAACTATCTACTTTGAAAAAGATGCTGTTGTGTCCTGTACTACACACAACTCATTGCAAGTTTTTCCATAGATTAAATGGACAAAGTGTGATTATTTTTTTTTAATTATTATGAACGCTTTATTGAGTATTTAATTAATAAATGGCAGTGCAAACCAGCAGTTGCCCACATAAGAAATTGACACTGCTGGGTCCAAGTGAATATGAATCTGTAATGTATCTTGGGGTTATCAAAATCAGAAAATTGTGCTTTGGAATAATCTGTGTAATAATTGTTCATTTCTGAACATCAGGAACTTAATTTCTCCATTCAGCCAAACTCTCCTTGCATTATTGTCTCCATATTTTTTTAAAAGCCATATCACAGTCAGTTAATTTTATAGTAACAAAATCAAATTTAGAGCTTCAGATATTTGTAAGAGGAAAGTATGAGAAGAAGCATCTTTGTAACATGGTGGAACATGTTAGTAACACGACCAAATCTAAAATGCATTCTTCCCCCCATTAAAACTGCCAAATTTCCAGTTATTTCAGGAGGGAAGTAGGAATAGAACAGAGATATTATTGCATTTTATTCTATTTATGGATACCCTTGAATTCTAAGACTCTTATACCTGAGATTTTGAAAATCACTTTTATTTTAGTTGCTATTTTGAGCTCCTTGGCATTAACATGCTTCTGTAATATTCAGGTGGTGAATTCCACATAGGAATGGTTTCTATTAAAAAATGATGAGCCAGATCTTAATATGCTGCAAATGAATATGGTTCCATTAGCATCAGTAAAGTTACACAGTGTGATATCACATAAGTTTCCTGAAACAGTTTCAAAAGTAATTTCAAAAGAAGGGCAATGGAATAATTCAGACTTTTTTCATATTCATAATATTTTTTCACTTATATTTTATAAACACTTACTGTTATATGACCTACATTTAGCCAAACAGCATTGCTTCAAAATGAGATACTCCCTTCTGGGATGAATTGTTAGTTTCATATAATGGTGGCTGATAAAATTTGTAATTGTGACAAGGTTAACTCTGAACTTAGGAGCAAAGATTGTGTCAGGCTCTTACAAGAATGAAAATTCTTCGTGTTTTGGTTTTTGGGTTTTTTGTGGTTTTGTTTGGTTGGACTTTTTGGATTTTGTTCTTTGTTTTTTCAGGACTAGGCTTTTACAAATGAGTTGCTCTTTTGGGGGGAGAAAAAAGTGTAGTATCACTGTAACACCAGTTGTTAGAGCTTCTCGTGCTTATATTTCCTCTGCAGTGTATTTTTAAGATGATATTTTTACATTTGTGACATAGGATTTTTTTCCTCAATAATATATGTTTGTGCTATATGCACTTTGCTAGATTCGCTTTGTATCACTGTTATGCCTCTGACTTCAGAAGAGCTGTGCCTCACGGTACAGCAAGAATGAGCAAAACCAACTGGTCGGGCCCAATTTGTTACTCTTTTGGATTTTGCATAACCAGGTGCGTTTGTATCAGCTAGGTATGAAATATTATCACTAGTGCAATGACAGATTTTGATCTGAAAGTGGTCTGTGCAGTCTCCACACTGGCTGGCATGGTTACAGTTGAGTGTTGGTGGCACAGTGAAAGTCAGGGCTTCCAGCCACCTTCTGGGCCCATGGTCCTGTACCCAGCAGGAGGGAGGTGAGTTGTTACCATCCTGATCTGCCCATGGTCCCCACAGGTCGCCTAGCACCTGAAGAACACAGGAACAAAGGGATGCCCTGAGGCAGGTGGGAGACTAACAGTGCAGTGTCTGCTTTGTCACATAGGAGTCCTTTGACTCAGGGGAGCTTACCAGGTAGGCACATCCCAGGGACATGAGCCAGTTTGTATTGCCAGAGCATTGCAAACTCATTAGAATGGACTAAGGTATCGACCAGTTCTGTGCAGATGTTGGAGAGTACAAGGGATTTCCTGTGTGAAGTAGTGGAGAGACAGTCCTGTTAAGAAAAAGAAAGTTGGCTGAATCCTAGTCTAAGAGATTTAGTGCTGAGATTTTGTTGTACTTAATAGGTCCTTAGCCTTAAATTTTGTTGGGGTTAGAGGGGTTTTTGTTTCTTTTTTCCAATAGGATAACCGGAACTGTTTTTTAAACTCTTGTAATCAAGAATAAAATAAAAGATCACAACAAAATAACTGGTGCTTTTTTATAAACTATAGTTCTGGAAGGTTAAAATAAACCAAAATAAATTAGAAAGAAAATGCCTTGTTTTTGATAGACTAGTTACAAGTTCTTTTGAAGTTTAACTTCACTGACAGGTGGAAGGGATAAGAGTTTTATTATGAAACAGTGGGGAAACTCCTTACTACAGGGGATAGATTGCTTTTACAGCAAAGAGTGGGCATAGACACAGGGGCAGGACATTGTAGTTAAGGCAGAAACTAAATATTTGCAAGATTACATTCTCAGTGGCTCAGCTGAGTCTTCAACAGCTACTTTTCATGGTATGTCTTAATTCTGGCATAAAGACAGAGCAGCAGCACTGGCATTGTTTGAGTACAACCGTTTATATCCTACTGCCTGAAAGAACACAGATTTAGTTAGTGTACAGATGTTTAGGGTAAGATACATAGAGAGAGCAAACTACCTCAAACACTATCCAGTGATGGAAAACTCATCCAAATTAGTAGTTAGAACTAACGAATCTCACCAGGAGTTGCTTATTTCTGTTTCTGTTGGTGACAGCATGCCATCATTTGTTTGTGTCCATTAACTTCTAGGGATTTAAGCAGAATTTAAATAGGAGCATGTATTAAGGGGTTTGCCCTGCAGTCCATTCGGATTCCTGAGTCTGGGTCTAATGTCCATTTGTTTGCACTGCTGTGAAGTTTAGCAAATGTTTCAGATTTTAAGAAACAATAACGTTAGCAGTGGCAAGAGAAATACTAGTTGCTGTTTTGTCCATGTTTGTGCATTATTTTTTTTTAATATGCCATTTCCTTGTTCTTTTTCTTGCTCTGAATGCCATTGTGGTTCTTGCAGCTGGAACTACCTGTGCTTTTTTTCATATGGGTTTCAAAGCCTTTTCACTTCTGGGAAGATCATCTGAGGAAGGAGCAGTTTTCCTTTGCTCAAACAACCGGTATTTAGCAAGAACTTCCTGCTGGCATTCATCCCTGAGTTAATCTGGTTAGAATTAGAGCTGGTTGAGAGTTTTTGACAGTTTTTCATGGGAAAATGCTGATTTTCCTAAACTGAAACAATTTGTGGAAATGTACCAGTTTCCATTAAACCTTCATCAGGAAACTGTTTTGTTTTGGGTTTTTTTCCTGTAGTCCAGAATGGAATTTCTGGTATAGAAAGAGAGAGAGAGGAAGAGAAATTATTGTTAATCAATAATTAGAATAATCACTGGTCAAGGATGAAAGAAAGGCAGGATCAAGTGCCTGGTCTGGCTCATAGAGTGCACATTTGAATTTGGAGCTCCCCCTACCCACACTCCCCCAGGATACTGGAGGGCTGTCACTCTCGTTGTTCATGCATGCAAAAACACCCCCACCCCCACCACTTCAAATGATTTTGATTTCATTCTGGTGGTGAATATGAAAATATATGAAATGTTACAGTACTTTGTAGGGCAGGAAAAACATTTTCCTGACAGTGTTTTTTAGATTGACCTGTAGCCATGTGTTCATTTTCTCCTTGTTGGGTGGGAATGGCAGTGCTCTGAAGGACTAGTGTCTTCTAGTCTTTGTTTCATATCATAATAACAAGCTGTATTTGGAAATTTCTGTCATGCAAAGGAACCACAATTTTTATTACTAACAGTACTGATAGTCTGATTCCAGTTCTCCACTCACCCAGAGCAGTATTTTGACAAAAATGCAACTGAAATTAATAGATTTCAGGAACAGATAGAGGAGTCTGCTTCCTCACACTTAAAGCATTCTTCAGTTTACAACCCAGCAGAAAGATCACTACAATGACAGCAAGGGTGCCTTTGAAATGGTAATCTAGAACTAGAGATACTAGAAAGCTGTGTTCTGTTTCCTGTATGCCTTCTGTTTGTACCCAAGAACTTCAGCCCACACCCTCAGAAGAGTTTTGCCCTGCTTTGTAAGTAGACACCTAAGGCTTTAAGGTAAAAAAGAAAAACTTATCAAGCAGCCAAAGCCGTAAGCTCAGCCAATGATTTGAAAGTCACACCATATTCTTTCTGGCTTGTTTATAGTCATCAGTAACACAAGTTTGAAAGATAGCCTCTGCCCCCTCTGCAGTTGATTGATTCCTCCAAAACATTGCATTGGTATACCTGTGGGCTTCATTTAATTCAGCATTTAAACTCAGTTAAAAAATCCCTGGTCTATGCAGAAGACATTAGAAAATCCATCTTGTGTTCCCAAGGTCATGGTGGCTCTGTCAGGGCTTAGAGACTTCCTTCTGTTAGAAAAGCAAGTGAATTTGAACAGTACATACCCAGAGAGCAGCGGAAACGTTTTGCAGTCTTACTCTTTGGAGCAACAGTTTCCAAGTAAAGACCAAAGTATGATTCTTACGTGCCTGGGGCACTTTAATGGGCCTCTTGAAAAACTAGCATTGTGCAAGTGGAACGCATGCAGGGCCAGGCTGTCAGCTGGCATAAATCAGCTTTACTCTGTTGAAGGCAAGGAACCTGCTCTGATTTATACCAGCTGAGAATCTGGCCACAGAATAAATAATAGGCAAACTGTATGTTATGAGGCTGTAATTCCCTTGAGGGGGCTTTTGTGATATCAGTCTTGCAGGAGCCAGAATGATCCAGTTCTGTTTCTTGGAACAAAAGAGTAATTTGACTGCAGTATTTTGAAGTCCTCAGAACTTTAGGAAGGAGAAATTTCAAGCAGTTGAGGGGAAGAAGATGCTTCCAAACTTCTTGCAATGTATCGGTAAGGATTTTGCCCAGAAAGAATTGCAGAAGGAGAATTTGGGAGGATGGAGGTTAATTGATAATTCCCCAGAAAAAGAGAAATGTGTAAGAGGGATGACTTCCTCATCGAGACCAGGCCTTTCCTTTGAAAACACTCATGTATGTTTCCCAAACTGTATGAAAACTGATGCTCCCTGATCACTGATACCAGCTGCTAGTGCTGGTATAATTAATAAGGAGGCAAAGTGGAGAATGAGAACTAAGGGGCACAGTCCTCCTCAGAACATGGATGTGGTTTTTAATTTTGTTTAAGGTTTCACCCAGGAGAGTCATAAGCGAGCTGGTACTCATTTTATTGACTTAGAAAGAAAAGGGGCTTCAGTTAGATTTTCTGAGTGTTAACCTGTAGTTCTCCTGAGTCTAGATATTTTAAACATGAGATGCAGGCAAGCCACCTCCCTCCAGTTTTAATCCTGCTGTGGATTCTGCAGCTCAGAATGGGAGTAAGTGCATCACATGTATACATCACCTGCTGGCACAGTTAGGTGGTGCCTGGGGCTTTTGAATGATAATGTGGTAATTTTGTAGATTTCATCTCACTAACTAATATAAGTACATTTTTAATGTTGCTGTACAAGAGGGTGAACTTTGAAACAGACCACAGATGATTACTAATGGATTATTACTTCTGGTTATTTTCAGGGAAGGCAACAGAAGCAGCTGTCTAGGATTCTTTTGTGTCTTGAGATGCTGATCTGGTCTGATCCTTGAGGTCTAGTTAGTAGCTCAAATATTATTGATATTTCAGTATATAAAGCTGTAGAACAGTGGTGCTTTCGATAACATAGCTATAATGCTTAGACAATGGTTTAAGAAAAGTCCTAGTGCTCAAATGGAGCTGAAATCTCTTATTTTGACTGCTCCCATTTTTAGTGTTACCTTGCTGTTGTGACCAACTTCCATATGCTTTGTCTGGGAGCTCTGTGGCTGGAGCAAACCTAAAGTCATAGTTCTATTAGGATTTACTATACCTTGTGCATTTACAGTGCTCGAGGAAAGCAGTGTGTTTGTGTGTGTGAATAACTTCTGTCCATTAAAATGCATGCTGGGTAAAATATGGTAAATGTATGTACACTTTTTCCCTTTCCATTTTTTCCTCCAACTGTCTAGTCTCTGAAAATATTCCTAGGTAGTTGGTATCTACTGTGCAATTTCAGACCAGTGCTAAAGGCAGGACTGTTTATTTTACTTCAACTCACTGTAAAGCTACTAATTAACATGGAGTAGCACTTCTGTTATGCTGAGCAAGACACTACACAGCCTGCTTTATTTTTTACCTTTTACCCTAAAATAGGCTGCAGTATAAAAATGTACATAATTAAGGATGTATCTTTTTCATTGTTATGAATAGGGAGGGGTAAGATGGAAAGACAATAAAATCACATGCAAGAGTTCGGCATCCGACCAGCACTGAGTTGTTTCTGGAGTTCACATGATAGTTTGGTTGCTTTCTGCTCTCAGGATGCTCTTTCCCCTCCTCCCCCCCAGCTCTGTAGTTATCTTAAGCTTTCCTGTAATATGACTGGGTCATGACTCCAGGGTGTCCCATTCTTCTAGAGAAACTCGTAGAAAGAGTGCAGGAATGAAGAAGTAAATCTTTGTGTGGTTCACCAATGGGAAGAATTTAACGAGGTTTTGAACAGCACAAAACTGTCAACCTGTGATCAGGAACCCATGAATGTTGGGGATCCAGGCAAGGCGGTGTGTCCAGGATCCAGGCGAGGCTAGGCGATGAAATCTCAAGCTGGCAGCAAGCTGCCCCGGAGCGCTGGGTGTGCAGAGCCAGCCTCCTTTCCCAGCACTCGATGTTCTTGCTGGTATCATAGGTTGAGTAGTTTCTCAACTTCCAACTCACAGAGCACATCCTACTCCTTCCCCCAGTGCTCAGGCACTGAAGGTACCCTGCTGCCTCAAGCCCTGCCTTTTAAGGTCCACTCCCCTTGTTAGGCCATTAGCTTTATTATCATCAAACAATTAGCACCTGAATGTGATGACCAGGAGGGCTGCTCTGTCAATCAACAATCAGGTAGCCCTCTGGTCAACCCCTACACATGAAGTTTTCAAGAGAAGAGCTGTCATGTGCAGGTGGTGGTTGATCCTTTATTTCCTTTGGCTGGTTCTGCCTGCAAACATGCAGCAATTACCCTTCTCATTTGTCTCTTGCATACAAGGAGATCTATGATTCTGCAGTGACCGTGTTGTGGCAGCTGGTCAGCTGCCCTGCTGTGTACCTTCTGCCTCCCCACAGTTCCCATTACTGATTTTCACAGTTGCATTGCCTCTTTTTCCTACAGTGGTTAGAGTCTTTGCCCTGAAAGTGGGACGCCCATAGTCTTGCCACTCTTCAGCCTGAGAGCATGTAAACTCCATTAGTGATGGGGTCTGAGAGGAAGAATCCTTGCTGGCTGAGATGGGGCAGGGCTGTAGAGGCAGCACTGTGCAGAGAAGGGAGAAGGGGTTGACATGTGTGGGTGGTCTCCTGAAGCATGTCAGAGGAGAAGAAAGCCTGTTCCTTGATGGATTCATTCATTATTCCAGCCCCTGCAGGGTGACTGATGTTCTCTCCAGGGAGTTCACAGCATAACAAGGAGAGACTTTACATACAGAATAGTTTTTTCTTTTTTAAAGTGAAAACAACCATTCCTCGTCCTCATGAAAAGATCAGAGAGGACCATGTAATAGTCACGACTTCGTAAGCCTCTTTACTGAAGCTTTCACAAAGTAACTAGGTCAGAGATACGTGCTTCTGGGCTATTGAATTTCCCCCCTTCCCCTCAGTCTGTTCTTCCATTTCCTCACCCAACTTTACCACAAGGGAATGCCTTCAGTCAAAAATCTGGGAAGCTGATCCTTTTATTGCATTTGTAGTATTCTCATCTGGTACGTACAGTGCCAGGCCATGAGGCTTGCAAAGCTGGCGTAGCCCAAGTTTGCATGTAAACAGCAATACCACATTGTCTGGTTGTAACTAAAGCCATATCTGCTCTCTCTTTGCCTCTAGATAATAGCAACAGGAAGATGTTCAGCAGGAAAAGCTTGGTGAACTATTCTGGATGAGGGAATACAACTAACAAGTGTTTCTTCATAATTGTTTTTCTTTCTCTTTCCACTCCTTTCTCACACTCCTTACTTGTCACATTTATGCTTTTGCCTTGAATTTTCTGCCTGGCTGGGAGTTTTGCTGTTCCCACTCTTCCCT
This sequence comes from Aegotheles bennettii, assembly GCA_013398125.1. NCBI lineage: Eukaryota > Metazoa > Chordata > Aves > Caprimulgiformes > Aegothelidae > Aegotheles > Aegotheles bennettii. The sequence goes on from VZRW01012354.1 coordinate 133,136, forward strand.
GAAGTCACACTGGTACCATGAATATTAGCATAACAAGAAGCAGCCTATAACTTTCCATATGTACATGATGCCTGCCTTTAATGCTCATAAAGGAAGAAAAAATTTGATTCAAATTAAATTACAAAAATCCAGGAGCATGGGGTTCAGAATGAGGACCCAAGCTTATCCCGTGTAGATTGTGAGTTCTTTTAAAACTAGGCACTTGGTGCTAGAAGGAAGATTTCAAAGTATCTGTATTAGCCATGAAGACTCCTATACATGTTGGAAGGAGTTACAGGCTCATTCTTTTATGTGGGAGGAGGAGGCGGCAAGAACTTATTGGTGACTTGTAACTGAGAACAGCTTTTGCATCTTGACCCATGGTGAAAGCAGTGAGCTGGGAAGTGAAAAGCCTGGGCTTAGTCTCTGGAGACCCAAACCCAGATCTCCAGCTTCCCACGGTTTCACTGATTGTATTTTTGATGCCACTGTTAAACTTCAGTACAGTTTTTTGTATTAGAATTTCCACAGTTTTGACTAGTTCTGCTTAACATGTGTAAAAAAAATTAATTGATGTTTTAATTACAGTTGCTATAAACAGAGACCTTATGGGAAATGAACAGAGATTGTTTCAACACTGGTCTATTGTGATTGGGAAATGGAGGTTCAAAGAGAGTAGTATCTGCTGTTGTTTTTCAACAGAAGTTCTATATTAAAGCTCTCAGAGCATTCAGAAATTCTCGCCAGCCTCAAATACCCTCAGATGTTCAAGAAGATAGAATTAGCACTTTTTTCTCCCCTATTTTTCTCAGGTTAATAGGCTGTATGCTAGGAGCTGCCGGGGAATGGTGAAACAAAAGGAAGCTTTGGTAGCTTGCTTCAGTTTGACCATTTAAGGCCTAACTCTTCCCTCAATTGTGTACATATATATTATTCATGGTTCAGCCAACTTGCACTTCCCCTAACTTGGCTTTTTATTCTGGTGACTTGCAGCATGATTGTCAGGCACATACCTAGTGGTGGTTTAAAGTCAGAAACATTCTCATTGGTGAAGGTGGGTAGTAAATGCTAGAAGCAAACCACTAATTATTTGAAGTATCTTACCCTTGAAAGTTAATGACAAGGCACATTTACCACTATAGTAACCACATACCTAGAAATAGAAAACACTGACACCTGCCTTTCCAAGCTGTTGCTTAGCATGAGTAGTACACATACAATCATCACTCTTCCCTTTAAAAGGTGGGTTTTGTTTTAAGTTTCCATTTTGTGCTTTGAAACAGAAGTGTAGATAGCTTTGAGCAGAGCAGTAATTTCCACTTGATTACCCTTAGGCCTGCAGTGAGTTGGGAAGGAGGTGGTGGTTTGTTTAGGGAACCACGCAGCCTTTTTAGCATTTTCAGGTAACAGTTTGATGTTAATGATTGCCTGCCTTTTGAAAACAATGGATTGTTGTGGTTTTGAACATATGAAGAATAAAAGAATTAGGAATAGTACCTACAGCTGCTACTCCTTGGCTGGATACAGATTTGGTCAGATATGTGGGCACCTTGCCATGCCTTAATAAGATACCACACATCACATGAAGACCAGTAACTACGAGCATTTGCCTCAAGGCAAATGTGAGGTAGTGCAAGCTAGTTAAATCTGTGGGTAGAGCTCACATGGAAGTTCACCACAGTTAATTGATGGAAAATCAGGTTTTAAGCTGTGCTAACTTGATATTTTAGACTCTGTGGGGGATGAGATTCTGAATGGTGAACAAGCGTCCATTCCATCAAGTGAAAGCTGTAGGTGAACTAAATCACTCCAGAAACAAGGTGTGCATTTTTAACGAACAGGATAATTTCATTATTAGAGCCCTGCCAAGAGGTGTGATGGACTTCCCAATGTGAATCTCTAGATCAAGGGTTTGTTTGTTAAACATACACCCAGAGAAGTCAGGGCTTTGCAAAACTAGCTGAGTGTAATGATTTCATTTGCAGAAGGTCAGACTGGGAATATCATCCCACATCTTCCTGACACAGAGATCTTGTGACCTACAAATCTGTGATGCAGCAGGTTACCACCACCAGACTGATATTACTCATGTTTCTCTCAGAATTAGGACTAGCATCTCCAGAAGTAACAAACAGTTAAGCTACTCTGCTAACTAGCCCTGTGCAAGGATATTTCAAATACACCTGAGCAATTAAAAAAAATACTTCTTCCTGTGGAGCACTTTCCTCTGGTATAACCTAAGCTATTACTGCATTTGGAAGGCTTGGAATTGTTGTGGTTTGTGAGAACACTTTTTAAAATATATTGTGTTCTATATGAGTGCTGGTTTTGTGAAAAATGACAAAGTGACAGCTTTAAAGAATGAGTTGCCCATGTCACTGAACACCAGAAACCCTAACAAAGCATGCAAGTGGCTCCTGATGTTTAAAGGGATGCTGAGTGGTTCAGCTACTATGTCCGTGTTATGCACAGCCTCCTCCATGACAGTTGTTGAAATAGTATTTTCATGACATAATTATTAATCCACTTGGCATTTGATTAAAATGATCAAGGCATTTCATAGAAGCTCTTAGACATCCTGCAGACTATTACCATTTCTACAGTCGAGTAAGTGCCCTCCAGATGCAGGATGATGATGTGCTATGACCAATATCCAGAAACATTCAGTGACTCTAAACTGTTAAACATCAGCTAGTATAATTTGACATAGCAGCACTCAGAAATCACAGATTATCATCTGTTGAAGATCTTATCCTATTAAATTTAACAAATGCATGTGAAAGTAAACATCATCTGTCCTACAGTAGCGGGATAAGGAATGTTATCCTGTTGCCAGAGATGAATTGCACCATTTAAAAGTTTATGAAGTGGCATCATATTTGTTTTCCAGAGTACTTGGTAGAAAAAATTGTTGAAGTAATTGGATGAAATCTGAGATATTCAGATGAAAATTAAGAGGCAATGAAAGGTTTGCTTCTGAGCTGCTGTTTAATATGCTTGGTCTTGTGTCTCTCTCTTATCTCTTCCCAGCCTTCTTCCTGAAACAATTCCTTCAATAGAAGTAATTGTTTTGTGGACACTGAAATTAGTTTCTCTTTTGCAATATTTTTTCTAAACAAGCTTGTCAGTGTATATGAAGTCTTGGAGTACTACTGAAAGATTATGGTCTTAAGAATGAATTAAGATACAGCTTGAGAACCTGAAATAGTGGGTTTATGGAAACAATTACCATATCAAGAACAAATGGAAGGGGGAAACCCTAGAAATCCAACTCCATGTGTATATTTCACATTGTGAGTTTATTTACAATTTTATTCTGCCTCATCATAAACAAACTGGAAGAGTCTGCAGTCTCTCACACGTCTTCAGGCAGGTAGACTAAACATTTTAGACGGGCAAGTTCCTTCCCACTGAGCTGCTCCTAATGTAGGAATGTCCTCACCTTATGCTGTAATGCCAACCCTGCCTGGGGGCTGGCTGCGGCAAGCAGTGAGTAATGTTGTATTGTTGTATGCAGTGAGAATTCTTGTATTCCTACATGCAGATTTTTTAGTGTGCAGTGCTAATTCTTTTAATGTGGAGGCCTACCTACTGGAACATGCACACATGCAGAAGAGACTGTCCTTAAAATACTCAATTTTATAGTATAGAGAATGAATTCTTTGCACATGTGGTTTGGAAATAATAGCGAAGATAAGAACCTTTCAGAGAACTTACAAGGGATGTATTTAAGGGTTAAAAAACCTGTTGATTTCAGAATGGTCAGGTTTCACCATGGTTTTTATTTTCCTGTAAGCCCAGTAAAATTTCAGCTTCAAACGGAAATTAAGGAGCTGATTGCTCTTTCCCTTATTTCAGCAGCATAGTATTGCCAGCTACTGATTCACAGTCTTAAAGGTAACTGGAGGGAGTAATTTGCAAATGAATTAAAAGGAACAGCTAATACCTGGTGGATATGTTAGCAAATTTACTGATGGCAGGTAAAGGAGATATTGGTTTGTTGGTAGAGATACTTCTTTACCAAGAAATCTGATAACTCTGTAACAGCATGCCACACCAGTGGGATATCTGCAACAGCAGCCAGCAAAAGAAAGTTTTCCTAAGGTTGAATATCATTAGAAATGTGTATTTTCACGCATATGCCCCTTTCTCAATACTCAGTATATAATTCCCATTAACAGTTGGGGAAGTTAGATGCATCTATCAAGAGAACATATCCCCAGGGTATTAAATTCTTTTACTCTGCTTCTTTGCATGTAACTTGACAGAGACAAATATAACCATCCAAGCTACTGAATTTAAGAAGGATATGTATTTTTTCCCAAATCCATTCAAAGTGATTCTACTCCCAAGGGATTACATTTGAATCTAACTTTCCTCTGATTTACTGTTTTAGCTGAGCTGATGGATTATGAAAGAGAGTAATTTCTTTTTCATACTGTTTTTCTGAATCTGTCATTCAAAACTTGCTGTGTGGGGACAGAATGGTTCATAGACATTTTCCTGGAGGAAAATGGCTCCTTACAGTAAAAAGGAGCTCTGAACAGAGCTTCCGCATAAACATGTTTGCCCATCAGTGACTGACAGAGAAGCCTCTGTGTGTGTAAAGGATGTGGACTTGTCAAATGAGACTTTTTATTTGGAAACAGTTTTCCAAATAGACTAAGAAGGATGGGTTACATTCAGGTCTAGAGAAAGAAATTGCATAGGTTTCTGTTTTACCAGAATCTATAGATGACATTTGGTCAGGGGATGTGCCTTAACTTAAATTCCAGATCTTTCAAATATACCTCAAGCCTAGAGGTCTTCAAAATGCTAAGCAAAATGAAGTCTTTTATGCTCTTTGCATTAGTTGTCTTTTTATATTAAGCTTAAACCAAAATACCCAAATCTTAAACTGTGACTACGAATTTTGCACCCTAAACACATTCTTGTTTTTGCTTTGTTTCCTTGTTTGTTTGAGAGATAGTGGCAGTGAATGCACTTTAAAAAAATCCCACTAATACCCTCCCTTTATCTCGAAAAACAAATATTTATAAATCCCTCTGAATCATGTAACTGTGTAACGATTGCCAGTTTGAAAGCTCAGTTGTCTGGTTAATCTATTTAAATGCTTATTTTGAATGGGCAGCTGTGAGTCTTTGTGTGCACACAGCTTCTCCCCATACTTACTGGTGTGTTATAAAATACCATAGAAATTCGAGTCTGGTTCAGTAGCAACCAGCGTACGCACATACAGTTTTATATTGTGCAAGATAGACCCTCTTCCCATGCAGAGCACATCCTTACGTAAGGTGAACTTAAGAGCTGTGGCTGAAGTCAATTTGCTCGATCACTTCCAATCCAGGCTGTATAGGTTGCTGAGATCATGTTTAAAGAATGTGCAGGTCCTGGTCAGAGGCACAAAGCACCCCCTAACTCATGACTTGAACATGCTCCAGGAGTTGACACAAAAGGTGCACTTGTGAAGGGCCAGTACAGAGATGCAATATGAAGTTATATGTGAAAAAGGATCAAGGAACTATAGTTCAAATTCCTCCACATAGGTAAAAATAAAACACTGAACAGCAGGACTGCAATTTATATACTCCAAACCATGCCATTGTACCTAAAATCTTTTATGTCTTACTTATGCTATTTGTGCCCCTCGTGCTTTATAATTATGAAGTATTTCCTACTTATGAATGTGACACTCAAACCAGTATTTAACAGATGCAGCCTATTCCAGTTACTGTGTTACATTTTGAGACTGCTTTTCACAGAATCACAGAATGGTTTGGGTTGGAAAGGACCTTAAAGATCATCTAGTTTCAATACCCTGCCATGGGCAGGGACACCTCCCACTAGACCAGGTTGCTCCAAGCCCCATCCAACCTGCCCTTGAACACTGTCAGGGAGAGAGCAGCCACAGCTTCTCTGGGCATTTTGATTTTATTTTTTTTTAAATCCCAAATCCATTATTTAGATTTGGCTTCATTTTACTTAAGTTCTTTTCCTTGGTCCACAGGATCTTGCTTCCAATTTACAGAAAAAGAAATGCAGTCAGAATCAGGCCCTTCGAAATCAGAGATGGGAATTAAAGTTCAGCAAAAGTTTCAGAGCAAAAAGTGAAATTCAGGCAATACTTTTGTCTGGGTTTATAGACCATTTTCCCAGACCTAGTGGTAGTTTCAGGTAAATGTTCATCAGACTTCTTCCCTGAAACAAAGCAGAATCGGGGTGACTCTCTGAATTTAATTTTTGTGTTCACGTTACAAATCTGCAGCAAGATCAGATACTTCACTTCAGGAGGAGGATGTCTGTGTTTCACAGTACTCTCTCTCCTTTTTATATAGTCTTTTCTCTTGAAAAAGAGTGTATTCTAAAAACAGGACTGCTCTGACTCCTTCAGCATCCTGTGAAGAGGAGACATCTCCTAGGTCTGTGTAGTGCTGAGGAAACAGTCACAGAGGGTAATACCTGTCTTCTCAGGTGTCTCCCGTGAATGTTATTGACTGACTTGAGACACCAAAAGTACTTTTTCTATAGTTCAAAGTCAAACTGTCTACTTTCATAGTGCTTCTGCAAATATTTCAGGGGGGGAACATCAATCCTTGGAGTGCTCTCCAAAGTGTCATAACCCATGCAGATCAGTCCTAGGCAAGTCCCATCTGCCCTTGCAGTGACAATGCCTGGCAGAAAAGAATACCTGCAGAGTCCTTGTATTCCTCTCCTGGAAGGGCTGTGACATCTCCTGTCTTCAGGGCAAGTGGCATTTGAAAGCAGACTACATTCGTGTTGGAGATAGCCGCAGACAGCAGTTCGCCCATGTCCCTGGCTCAATGGGCAGCCTGGCCTTGCCCCAGAGGTAACTGCAGCCATAGATCCACAGAGACTTTGCCCTCAGCAGTGCTGCTGCTGTTGGAATACAGTTTCCATAACTCTAGCTGTGGGTTCCCACTCCTCATACCACATTCTTTATTGTGTTTGTGTAGTCAGATAGTTGTCTAGACTGGAGAACTGTTCTGGGTCAAACTGGCCTTTTGGAGGGGGAGGGAGGTGTGGTAAGGTGCAGCCTGATTCCTTTGTGAGGGAGGAGAAAGTGCGGTGAGGGATGTGAGCAAATAACCAGAGCAGGGAAGCAGCACTGCTGTTTGTTGCAAACTGAAACTGTTTGTGTGGATTATTTTCTGCGTGGCCTCATTAGAGAGAAAGGAAAAGGAAAGATCTTTTGTGTTCACAATGCTTAAGAAACAAGTTAGTAATTTTTCTTAAAATGGTCTGAGGACTTCTCTATGAGACAGGCAATTGTTGCTCTCAAAATATGCTTTTTCTTGCGCCAATAAGAACAACACTAAAAATAAGATGTTAGAAAAGCTCTGTGTGAAGGAAGCTCTGCAGTGGCATCCCCAAAGGAGTGATCCACCGAGGGCTCTGGAAAACTGCATGTGGTAGGAGCCTTTCAAGAGGGAAGATGGCCTTATGCCTTCCGAAACTTGTCCAGAAAGTGTATCAGTAGTTTTAAGGGGATATTACTAAAAGCAAATAAAATTAAAAATAAAAGCATGAAACAGCAAATACAGGAATGATATTTTTTCTGCTTTACTAAGCAACCTAGTTGTATCAAAGGGAACCTGAGGGAGTCAGACGTAACTTTGTCTTTCCTGTTTTGTGTGATTTGTCACAGTCTTAATGTCTGTGCTTCCTTTTAACCACTTTAAAAAGCAAACAGAAATCTCCTCCCACTAACATATTTCATGACCTTTCTTGGAGGTTCTTCTCTGAGACCAGAGAGGGTTTGCAAGCGCCTGCCAGTCTCCTGAGTGAATGAACAGCATTAATAAATATCTGCTTGTCTGTATTAACTCTTCACTGCATTTAGGTATTATTTACACAGTTTCCTCTACATTTTAGTTATCTTAGTCTGCTGTTTTGAATACACTAGAGTCCAGGGGACATACATTTAGCAAGAGTTTAACTGTAGCAAGAGTTAACTGTGGTTTCAGGAAAGATTTGGCTTTCTGCCATCTAAGTTGCTGCACACTGCCAGGGTAGAGATCAGTCTTTAAATCATTACCATTTTGCATTTGGAAGAAATTACTTTCTGCCATCTAACTAACCTTTCTTATCCCTGTTGAAAATGCTTCAGATAGATATCCAAGTAATGTTACAAACACTTTTTCCACATACAGAATTCACACCTCTTGAACTTCCAGTTTATTTAAAAGCAATTGAGTAAACCACAGTACCTTTGTGTGTGGTTCTCAATTCTGATGCTGGCTAGACTTGTTCCTGATACTGAGGTAAATCAGCTGAAGATCCATATGCAAAACCTCCATCCCTTCAATTTAATCAGTTAAACTCGTGTGGTGGCATGTGTGTGCCAGGCCAGCACTCGAGGCTGTTTGCAAAGTTAAGCATGACAAGACCATATACTAAATATGAGTAAAGGCCTGCAGGAGTGTCATGTGTGAGTGTTTGCCCGAGCAAGTGTGTTACTGGTTTTGATATCTGTGTGGCTTTGGTTGTGCAGTGGTGTCACAGGTTTGATCAGTAACAGGGTGACAGAGGCTCCCTGTTGTGTCCGTCCCCCCCCCTCTCTCCCCCTAACC
>VZRW01012354.1:142169-250822 GCA_013398125.1 Aegotheles bennettii
GGGGGGGCTCAGGGGAGCGCAGGGAATTGTTATCCTGGTGCTCCCGAACCAGGACAAACGGTCTGTGGGAGCTGAGGGCAGGAGTCCATCTGCACAGCATGCTGTGTGGCTGCCTGCTCTGGTGTTGCAGTTAAGCAGATATCACGAGTCAGACACTAGGGCTGCTAGTAAGTGATGAAAGGATGCTCTTCAGTAAGCAGAGCTGATACCTTAAGGATATGATTAATTTTTTGATGATTTCATGGATTTTCCAGTTTGTATGGGGCACTGAGCACATCCAGTAGCCTTGCAGATAAACTGAAGAGCCGGAATGTGTGTCTGTGGAATACTTCATGGCTAACAGAAGTAGCTGGGCCATAATGTTACTAGAGAATGTTCGGAAGTACTGTTCCATCTGTACTGGGTGGACTCCTGAATGTCCCTGTAGGAAACTGGGAGTTTAATAAATAGACCCTTGAAAATAGGGTGGAATGACTTTTTTTTGTCTCGCTCTCTATGACTACCTGAAAGGAGGTTGCAGTGAGGCGGGGGTAGGTCTCTTCTGCCGTGCCCATAGTGAAAGGACAAGAGAAAACTGTTTTAAATTGCAGCGGGGGAGATTCAGATTGGACATTAGGAAAAATGTTTTCACCATAAGGGTGATTGGGTATTCTAATAGGTTGCCCAGGGAGGTGATGGAGTCACCATCCCTGGAGGTATTCAAGAGGCATCTGGATGTGGCACTGGGTGATGTGGGTTAGTGGTGATGTAGGTAGGGGTTGGACTGGATGATCTTGAAGGTCTCTTCCAACATCGATGATTGTGATTTAAGGTGTATGTTCCTCACTTCTCTTGTAGTAAGAGAGACAAAGGGAAGAAATATTCACTAAGATTTTGGAGGGGATATGTTCCTCTTTCTGAACAAATGATTCACCTTCCTCCAACACCATTATGAAGAATGAAGAGCCCTATCACACTCTGAAGTAGGTTGGTGGTGGTGGTGTGACTATTGCAGGGGCAGGAGTGGAGAGAAGCATGTTTCTATAAACAGACTTTCTTAACTAGCTGAAGATAAGAGGTACGATGAGTTCAGAAACTCCATACAACCTACTTAGAAGATTCAGTTGCATGGTTTTGTCTGGTGAGGCTCTGTAGCTGAGAGTGGAGGCACATTTGTGTTTTTCTGAGTCAGAATTGTTCCTAATTCTGTATGCTTTAAATGTTGGGAGTTTTGCCACAAAGACTCTTCTGTCATGAAAAAATCTTTGCTTCTTTCTATATCACAGAAGTAGCTGTATAATGCCTGAATGACTGCTGTCTATTTTCAGAGCAAAAAGTTGGAAAAATAATATTTGTACAAAGCTGAAGTGTTTATACTCTTTCATCTCTGTTTCAAGTGAAGTAATGGCAGCTTTCACTGGGCAGGCAAGAATACAAAAGGGGGCAAAGTTGCAGGATATGTTTTTTAATGGACAGGTCAGAATTAGCTATGCAGATGTCACTCCTGAATCACGAATCATGCTAATTCCAACAAAGTGGGAAAACTGTTTTTCTTAATCTTGTGAACCAGATGAGCATTGCTGTACTCAATATTTGCTGTTTACCTGAAGTCACAGAAGGAGTTAACTACCAAAGACAGCTTCCAGTAAATTCCAAATTTAATGCATTATGCAGAAAAACCCTAGACCCATTTATATTTGAATAAATTGGTCTTCATGTTATATCACATACAGTGCTGTGTGCTGCTTAGTGGCTGTGTTAGGGAGGCTGCAGGTTAAAGTCAGGAGAAGATGAAACGTCCCTTGGAGTGCCCTATGGGAAGCCACCATTTAGAATTTTTTCCAACCTTTTTGCCTGGAGACAGTATTCTTTTGTTCTGCCTACCATGGAGTGCTAAACAGTGGCCAGAAAATGTGGAAGAGAGAAGCAAGTTAAAAATCTGCAGGTAAAAATCCACCTCATTATTTGAAGCATCATGGTAATGTTATTTTTATTTGCTGTTTTCAGAACACATTCACACTTCTATCGTAAATGCTGAGCCAGAGTCTCCTCACACCCACACTGGTGTCAGTCAGGGGTCACGGCGGCGAGCTCCATTCTTCGGCGTGTTTGAGGCAGTCCACTGCCATGCCCTGTACCAGTGAGAAGAGGCCAGCTCGTGATTAAAACTGCCCATGCTAGCTCATTTTGGAAGTAGTGGATAAAAATAATGTTATTTGAATGCTTTCGATACAAGAATGATTCTTATCTTCAAGATCTCCAGCTCAGTGTGCTGTTCCCTTCCTTATTTTCTCTGGTTGTGTCCCTCCCGACAGCTCCTGCCAGATTTGATTCTGTTTCTGTGTCAGTGCCTGCAGCAATCCCTAAAGCGAAGTTTTGCTGGTTCCACTTGCTGTTAAAAGCCAGACTTAAACGAAGTTTTCTAACTCCTGCTCCTTTTCCTTTTGTCTTCTGCCTTTGCATGTACCTTCCCCAGCTCCCTGCCTGCTGGTGGGTGGGAAATTGCAGTTTCCCAGATTTCAGTGCAGTTCATCAGCAGCCTTCCCACTGTGAACCAGTTCTTCTGCTTTGGCCTTCCTTCAGCTGGGGGTGGCCAAACTGCTTCTGGATAGGTCTAGCTTGTCAAAATGGCTTATCTAGTTTGCCCTCTTCTCGCTTAGCAGACTTCTCAGTGGTGGCTGAAGAGCAGTCGTAGCCCACACAAACCATTCGAAGGCCTGTGGGCCCCGCCAGACTGTTCTTTCCACCCATCTGATAGTGGCTGCTTTGTGATGAGATGCATTGCAGGGGTGGATGTGTGCCTCGCTGCATTAACAGCGGTATTGTTGCCATCTGATAGGTGGTTTTTTCATATGACAGGCAAGAGCCATTACGTGATAGGGAGAAGCCATGACATGCATCTCCTCCAAGTACTTCTACAAAGAAGTGTGTTCATAGAAAGGAAGTTATTTTGGTTTTTGTCTTTTGCAGAACCCCTGTGAGGTTTGATCAGGAAAGAAAGTCACACAAAGGTCCAAACCACTTGGCAAGCAATATCAAAAAGAAACCTAAGAGGTGAAACACCTTCAGAGCAGGAAAAAGGGAGTAAGTCTTAGGGACAGACCAGGGTGACGTCGATGATCTTTGACTATATATGATACAGGTCAAGGCAGAGAGATTCTGCAAAAGAATCTATAGGAATGTGGTTTTTTGGAGTCCTGCCACAGGGACAGTTAAATATCTGGTGAACTAAGCCTGTTTTTCTCTGATATATTTTAGTTGTACGTAAAAGATGGCTCGTACTTGAGGTTGTCTCAGCACTCTTGATAATCATTGTTGTTATTCTTAATAGAAACAGTCACAGAAGTCATGTGCCCATGGCAGTCCTACTGGGGTAAATCATAGTTGAGAAAAAGGACTGCAGCCCAAAGCAGGGTCCAAAACAGTATGAACTATTTGAGTCATACTCACATAGTGAGTATGGGAGTATGTGTCAGAGTATGTGACACCATTTCAGCTCATGATGGCACTAAGCTGAGAATTGTCAGCCGTAACTGAAAAATTGAAAATACATATTTCATAGGGTTACCTCTGAAGGTGTTGCCATGGGAGTTACTAGGTGATTTGCAGTGTTGACAACTCCTGTGATTTTATGATGAGTCATGTAATAGCTGACATTTTTCTTGAAGATCAAGCTCCTGGATTCCAGTGATTTATTTTCTTTTTATCTTTTCATTCTGTAAGTTAGACAGTAATTCCAACCCTTCTGCTTTTGACCAGTTTCAAAACATGACTGGAATGCACTCTGAGAGTCCAGGCAGCAATGGCAAATAAAGGAGAGCCCAGCAGTTGTTTTTCGGTTGGGTTTTGCTTTCTTTTCCCTCCCTTTAACTCCATGATCACTCTGTCTAGTCTTCTGATTTTGTAATTCATGATTTTTTAATCTTTGGGATTGATTATGGTTCTATCTTTTCTTTCATGTATTACTGGACTGAATATAATCAGTATAATTAAGAATAGCCATCAGAATATATCCAGGTCATAAAAGCAAAGTTTGGATCACGCATTTTCCTTGACTCTTCCCTCCTGCAGTTAATTCATCAATTATTGTAAGGCAAAGAATGTGCTTTTGCAGCATCATCTCTCCACTTTCAGGGTGCTGGCAGGGTCCCCATCACTATCAAAGTTCTGCTGAGGCTATAGGTTGTGTACTATGGGTGGTAAGCAAAATAAATAAAATGCTGTGTTTATTACTGTTCCTGGCAAAACCTGATGTCTTTCTGCTGGATGTGAAGGTAATACATCTTGGACAGTCTTCATAGCTGCTACCGTGCTTTCCAACCACTGATACCTGATGTTGTGGAGCTGTGATCTTCGGGAGAATAAGGACGATCTCCTTCCAAACTTCATCTGATAAAGGCATCCTCCTCCTTGCAAATTTCCATGGTGTAGTAGAGTGACGTCTTAAATTCAAGTCTCTCCCATCAGCTGAAATTATTTTACAGCAGTTGAGTAGTTGAGTTCCTATCCCAACATCTCCCTCAGCATATTTTTTTTGTAAGGGATGGGATCTATCTGCTCAGCAATGCTATTTTATATGTATACATTTGCCAGAGGCACTGGATGAGAGAATAAAAATGCAGTAACTATATTTTACAAGATAAGAGTAAGAGAAATTGGCTGTTGTTTCTGAAATGCATCCTAAGACATAAAGTTTTCCAGTGTAGACATTTCCAAAAAGAGAGCATGTTGGTTTGGGCTTTATTTAAATGATGTTGGCTTTTGAGAGTTCTGTAATGATACTAAAATATAAGAGGAATGTAAACTATAGCCTGAGGCCCCAATGAAAGTCACATATCTACAAACAACAGACACAAACAACTTCAAGACAGTCTGTATACTTTGGGTGAGGTGTACTGTTTATAAGGTTCCGAGAAATCATAAAAAAGATGTGAACCATAGAGTAAAAGTGTTGTCCTGCACGTCTAGCTCCACTAGAACCCATGGAATTGGTATTTCTTTTGTGGCTGCTCTGGTGTCTCTTCCATAATATCTAGCCCACATGTGTGGTGTGGGTGTTCCATGCATTTTAACCACAGTGACTGATCTATGCTGAACTGATTGGTTGAAATCTTCATAGCCAAAAAACTGCAGTCTTTTATTTTGAGTCCTCTCCATGAACAAGGAGGCAAGAAAAGCTAGAATTAGGCTTCCTGTAGAAGTCAAAATAAGAAAACTAACATTAGAGAGTACATGGCAAAACTCAAATTTAGGAGACAAGATGTGCAAATCTGCTGTTGGCTTTCCCATTATATCTACTTCTTTTTTTTTTTCATGCAAAATGAAAGGTTACTTCTGTCCATAGTGTTCAAGTGTTGTCTGAATGAGAGAAAACCATGAGGAGTTGGCTCATGGAGTATGGAGTGTGCAGCAGAATAGTCAAGAATTTTTAGAGATGGACATTCAAGTGACTACAAGAAGAGGAGCAATCTTGATGGTCATGAACCACTCATTGCTAGTGGACCCTTCAGGGAATGAGTGAATATACTTCCCTAGGGAAGAACTCTACCAACTTGTCATCCTCCAGGCAGGATTTTGTTGATCAGAAATAGGTCTGGGATCATGTGACTTCGAAGGAGATCAATCTTTCCTGGATTTCTAAGTCCTCAAAGCCTAGCAGCAGGCTCTGATCATAATAGATGTTGAGGTTCATACCCAACTCCAGGTTTTATCTTAGGCCCTTTTCAGAGCTTGATTTCAGAGCCAGTCCGATAGGGGAATTTCAGCATCAGCCCAGCAGGGGAAAATTAAACAACTTTAGTTTGACACTAGATGGGTTATCACAGTGGGCAAGGCCAAGCTGTATTAATGAACAACACGCCAACACCTGCTAGAGCAATGTGAGTGCTAGTGAAAGTAAACTGCAGTCTGACTTTAAATCAGATGCTGAAGCATGGAAGGAAGTTTGTCCACCTGGGCAATATCCAGTACCTTGAACTGCCAGAGAAATGAATAGAGAGGCACTGCACTGTCAGTCTCTAAATTTAAGTCTAGTGGGTTCAGAAAGTCCTAAAACTCCATTAGCTTTTACCATTAATTTAATGTGTTCAGGATTTAGCTGAGCTAACTACCCAGCCTTTTTCTAGTAAATGAAGGCCTACCATTCTAACTTAGAAACTTCAAGCTTTGTGACCTTGCAGTGGATTACTGCAGTCCAGATAATTGTTTGGGTTTTGTTTGTTGTTTTTCTTAATCAAGTTGCTTGGTTTGGAGATCCCTTCTTGGAAGAGGTCCAAGCATATTTTCATATGTTTGTTCCAGTGGGTGAGTCTTGGCACAATCTGACATGACTTGGGGATGGCACAGGAATGAGCCCTGCCTCTTAACAAACATAATGTGCTTGATTCAGTTTGTCTAAGGACTGTCCTTCACGTGGCTTTTGGCTCCAGTGCTGTGGGCACTGGAGAGGACTGAGTCATGCCTGTGGTAGAGGTATCCATTGTCCAGTGATACATGGACCCATGTGAGCTCAGGGCTGAAAGCAGTGTATATGCAGCTAAACCCTTTGCAATCTGAGCAGCAGATGTCTTTCTCCTGTGCTCAGTTGTAAGCCTTCTGGCACCCTACCACAGGTGTCCTGGGTGAACTTGGGTGAGTCATTTCATCTCTCCCTTGATATTTGTCTGTATTGTTCATCCAGGCTTTTAAGACAAAAGATTGTCTCTTAATGAGTAGAGGGACAGTCCCTCATCAGGTTGTTTGGATCATTCCTGGAACCTAGATAAATCAATACAGGTACTAGTTTCTCTTCAACATAGAGTAAATAAGAGTTACTATCCAGAGGAGAAGAGCAATTTGCCATAATGATGTTTATATTAACATATATTTTGTAGAACACTAGATTCAAGACCTTTTGAGTTCCTACCGTACCTACTTCCATGAGACTTTGTTCCTCTGCATGGCTTCTGGAGTTGTTACAACACAAATAATTAAGAAAATAAATGTTTACCTGGGGCATAAAATTCATGCAGCCCGTAACATACTGCCAGCGTTCTCCACCCGAGTAAGTGCTCCCACAGAGCTCATCATAACCCTCTCCTTTGTGAAGGAGCTTCTTCTATACCATTGAAATCATTGGGAGTTTTGCCACTGATTACAATGGTGGTAAGATTGGAGACCGTAGGTCAGTACAAGACCATGCTAGTGATGAGAAGGTTGTGTGATTTGGGTGAAGAGGGAAGGCTTTTCTCTCAGTCTCTCACAATGGCTCAGAAATCAATTGAAAATTTAACAAGAGGCCTTTTTATTTCCTCTGGAAAAAGCATGTATATTTAATTCCTGTAATAAAATATTCTAATGGTAATAAATAGTGAAGTTCTAGAAGGAAAAAAATGATTTCTCGGAGAATGGAGGAGGGGGAAATTATGAATCCCTTGTTGCCTATTATTGGTTGACTAGCAACATGGGACCACAGAGACTAACAAGAACATAGTTTTAACATGCAGGTGGCTACAAGAGAAGGACTTTGCTATATGAAGTCCAGTATCTCCGTAAAGTGGTTCAACCTACTTTTCCAAATATATTACAAAGTGAGTCAGACTGAAACTGTTGTAGATAGTCTGCTGCATTTCAGATAGTTGCATATTCATTTTAACATTAGAAAAAAGTTTATGTTGGCATTTTCTGATTTCTTTAGTCACACTGGCTTTTCAAAATAGCTTTTGAACTAAAAATATATTTCCTGAAATTCATACACTGAGATAAAAAATATCTCTTCCCTTATTGCTACCACACTGAAGCAGATGGCGAGTGCTAAGACTCAGAACCAGTAAGCAAGTAAATCTTTAATGCTTGGGTGCAGAAATGTAGCTGTTGGGTCAAAGTAGACTTCTGTAAGACAGACTGTCGTTGCACGTTAATTTGAGTTCAAATCCCCTTGAGTTAGCCCAGAAAGACTCCAGTAGTGGATTACATGAGCTGTGCAGGTGCCCTATTGCATTTCCTGCTTGAGTTTCACCCTCAACATCTGGCAGACCATCTAACTGAAGTTGAAATTCAGTTACAGCTCTGTGTTTTTCTGTGTGAACAGTAATCAGATTAGGGACGACACCCAGGTTATGCTTTAGGTTAATAAAAACAAAATTACAAAATTCATCACGATCCATGTCATAATGATGTCACCCACCTAACGTGCTTTCCCACTATGGTATCCACAGTTACTTTGGTACAGAGACCATGATGCATTATGTTGTACACGGGGGACAGATAGCCTGCCTGTGAATAATGCAAAGGAGTGATGCAGAGTAGTTATTTCACTTCAAACTGGACATAGAATAAACTTGACTCTGCAAATTACAAAACAACTTTTTCTCCCTCTGAAATCTGTAGAAGTTGATTTCACTTTTCAAATTCACTCTGATTAACCTGGTCTTGACAGTGTGACACTTACCTTGTTGTAAAAAAATTGGTAGCTGTGAAAGATCAAAGATTTTCTAATTTAAGGTGGGAGGGAATGTTTGCTACTGATGAAAACCTTATCTTCATAACGACCAATAATACAATCTGATAATCTACCATTATTGAGTTTCCTTCTCTTTTTTTTTCTGTAAGCTGAAAGTATGTCACCTGTAGACAGAAGTAAGGAAAATGGATTGCAAATACGGAACCTATGCAAATTTTGTGACGTTAAAGTAACAACCTGCTCAAACCAACATCAGTGCAAGAGCAACTGCAACATCACTGCTATCTGTGAGAAGAATAATGAAGTCTGTGTGGCTATATGGTAAGTTTTTTCTTCATACAAGTGGGGAGGGGAGTACACCCTCGTTCATCATTACTTAGTATTTTCCTCGATTGCTCTGGTATTCAGAAGGCCTCTGCTACTTCATGAGGCTTTGCTCTCTCACTTCCAACTCGTATCTGTGCTCAGCATACTGAGAGTTGCTTGAGGTTAACAACAATTTTGATATGAAATGTTCTGGGGATTTTTTTCCTTTAAAGCAGTTCTGTTCCAGCTTACACTGTTATTGGAAAAGAGGCATGTTTTTGCTCAAATCATTAAGCTGCATTCACTCACAGCACTCAGTAGAAACAGATATGAGACTCGGAGAGGATTGTGGTGGCATTTGCTGAAGACAGACGATTCTCTCTCAGCTTTGAAAGTAAACTAGATTATGTAGATCTATCACAGGAGGCTTATTCACCATGTATAGGTAGAAATACTTTCTCTTAATGGAAAAAATGTATATGGTGACTCTGATGTGTGTTGTTTTTTTCCATAGCCTATGGCTAGGTTCAAAGAAATCAAGTGTATATGAAGAGTATATGAGTTGTAACACTTTCTTAGTATTTGTTGACTCCAAACTTGCATTCCAGTCTAAAAACTGGGGTTTTGCTCTTTCATAATTGGTAAGCCAATCCTACCAAAGGAAACCAGAAACACTGAATGAGTTCAGAAGTGGACAAAGGAACAGACCTCAGTATTTGCAACATTACTACTAATTTAGGAACAAAATTAGAATCACTTACAGAAAGACATAATTAATTAATTTAATGAAAGATTAGTTGTATCCATTGACTTGAAGAGGTGTTCAGCGTAATTGGAAGTAGACACTTGAAATGCAGGATCAGTCTGATGTGCTGTTCCGTATTTGTCCTGTGCTGCTTTAGTAAGTGGTCAGTGTCTATTATTGACATACAAAGTGCCTATAGTGCAATTTAAGATACACTCTGGATTTTTCATGCCAATTTATCCAAAAGACAGATGAGTTGAGAACTGTATTTAAAATGCTCTTTGCCTCTGAACTGTATTTAAAGTCCTCTTTGCCTCAGAGTCTCATGCCAATTAAATGAAGTCTGTGGACCAGGACAAAACACAGGAATATGGTCCAATTATCAGGCATAAGTATTTCCCTGACAGCAGGGTAACTCTAGCTTCCACCAGTTCTATTTGGGTTGGTTTGGGTTTGAGATTTTTTTTAAAAAAATTATAAGGATTTCAGTGCAGAAATTGTGCTGATTGTAGGTTTCAAAAACAAAACAAAAAGGCCAACTCACTAGAAATTCCTCAGATTTTGAGGAAATAATTCAGGTTTTATCATAATTTCCCACAGATCTTTACTGTCTGCACAGTGACCACAAAAACCAAAAGTATGTTCTGAAGTTCACAGCAGTTCATTGAGCATTAGCCTGCATAATTTTAGGTGAGGTTTTCAAAGGCACTTATTAGAGCTTAGTGGTAATACGATACAGGAATAGCTGTGCCATTGTACAAATGCCCTAGTGTGAGGATCCCAGACGAAGCCAAATTCACCCCATTAAGGAAAGCCAGAGAAGAACATATGATACTCTTTAAATTACATTTGAATTCTCAAAAGAGGCAAATTTCAGGCAGGCACAGTCCTGCCTGTTCCCTGTGTAAAATATTCCTTCTTTGATTTCAATTTTCTCCTTTTCATTTTTAGGAGACAAAATGATGAAAATGTGACATTAGAAACAATATGCCATGATCCCCAGGAAACACTCTATGATCACAAGTTGGATGACTCCAGCTCAGAGCAGTGTTTGATGAGGGAAAAGAAGGGAAGTGGGGGACTGATGTTCATGTGTTCCTGTACAGGTGAAGAATGCAATGATATGCTAATTTTTCCATCAGGTAGGTTTAATAATTTACCCTGCGTTCCTAAGCCATACCTTACAAGTAATATTAACTGTGTCATACCAATGGACTTTGGAATCGTATTTTGTGGAGGAAAACTTCTGGGGGGGGAGATACTTTGGTCTCTTCTGAGTCCTGCAAAATCTCAACCTTTCTTTCCTGCATTGATGTGAGCACAGGTGATATTCCCAGGACCTAATTCTAACAGATTTTGTTGATTTTATTGAAAAGAATGTGTTCCCAGTGAAAAAATCTTACTGTGTCTAGAGTATTCATACAAAGCAAACCACACCCTTGTGGATTTTGGCTAATTTGTTATCAGTTAGTCACATTATAGCTATTTCTCCTGGAGCTATATATCTGAGTACAATCACTCTGACAAATGTGCATCTTCTGTGTATGTTTATGAAAACTGTACTTAAAAATTCAACACCAATTGCCTTCATTCTCATCAACTCTGCAGCCCCCCTCACACTTCCTGAGCAGCCTAAAAGGAGCTGTAGTATAAATCAGAACCCACTTTTTTACCCTAATTCCTTTCACTCTTTGGAGTGGAGCTTTTTCTTCTAGGTCGTGTGCTGTAAGCACTCTAGGCAACTCATGAAAATTGTGCCCTGCATTCACATGTAGTAAGTGAATAACTACAGATTAAAAAAATAGTGTAAAACTTCAGTTTGTAACATTTCCAGTTCATTCACAAACACAAGCATTAACTCCAATTGCGTGGGGGAGAAATTGAGGCTTTGTCATTCCTTTTTTATTGTTGTGGATTAGTGTTTCTTTTAAATGAAAACAGCCCCTTTGGGTTGCTTGCCTGGTTAGCCATGGCAGGAAGACAAACGATTTTTACAGTATCAGACATGCGGTTTCCTGTCTGTGTTTAACTTTGAGCAGAACATCACAGCCAGCTGGTCCACAGCTCCTCCAGACAACTAGATAATAGCCTGTAATAATTTTGCCTTTGGAATGACTGTCATCCAGATCTATTCTGTACATTGTTCTTGCCTTTTTTCTTCTCTACTTTTCTTCTATAAAAGAGCAAGAATTTTTGCAGCGTTTTAGCACATCCTGTAGTTTTACAGAGTAGACAAAAACTAGTCTAAAAAGCCTGATCAAAAAGTGATTGTACTCATTTATTAGCAGAAACTGAGATGATAGAATGCATTTTTTCACCTGATAATCACAGCCTTTCCTTTCAAGCTATTAATATAAATGATCAATATAAATGATGAGTGGAACATCTCCCTTATGAGGAAAGGCTGAGGGAGCCGGGTCTCTTTAGCTTGGAGTAAAGGAGACTGAGGGGTGACCTCATCCATGTTTACAAATATGTAAAGGGTGAGGGTCAGGACGATAGAGCCAAGCTTTTTAGAGTAATGACCAATGATAGGACAAGGGGCAATGGTTGCAAACTGGAGCATAGGAGGTTCCATGTGAATATCAGGAAAAGCTTCTTTACTGTGAGAGTGACAGAGCACTGGAACAGGCTGCCCAGAGAGGTTGTGGAGTCTCCTTCACTGGAGACATTCAAAACCCACCTGGATGCGTTCCTGTGTGATGTACTCTAGGTGACCCTGCTCTGGCAGGGGGGTTGGACTAGATGATCTTTCGAGGTCCCTTCCAACCCCTAGGATTCTGTGATTCTGTGATCAGTGTTTTAGCTCTTATTCCTTCTGGATGTGCACTTAGGACAGACCAGATTTAGTTTATTCCTGGTAAGTTTCTTCCTGAGGTAAGAAAGAAGATTGTGAGTAAAGCAACAAGTTCTTAAGTTCCAGCAGAGGTTAGTCACTATATTCCAGTGATTCACAGCTGAGTTATCTCTTATAGAAGAATTGGTTTATAGCACTGTTGGCTTGTATCAATCCTGACTGTGAAGGGTAAACCTCCTGACTCAATTTTTAGACACAAACAGCTAAAGGTTTTGGGTGGTGGGAGGTGTTGTGACTCACCCACGTGTGGCTTTGGAAATATTTGAAGTAGTTACATCCAAATCAAATGCCTGTTTCTTGTATGAACTTTCGTTTAAATTGCCAATCTGCAAAATAAGCAAGACACAGTGAGACATGTGCCTAAACATGCCTGTAGTTCTGCTGAGTCAGGGGGCTTCTGACCCTGATTCAGATCCCTGGCATTTCAGGCCACAGGCAGATGATGGAAAATGCTGTGTGTAGAATCACTTCAAACAACGTTCTACAGTTCTTGGACAAATAATATACAGAAGACAGGTATTCATTGCAAATCTGGCTACTTTTTTTATTTTTTAATCCGTCTATTTTGCCAAACAAAATGGTGGGTTACTGGCAAGCAGCTTACATCCCTGTGGTGGAAAAATGCTTCTCATGGCAAAACTCAATGCCAATCTGTTTTAATTATTATTTATTTAAATGTCTAATGTCAGTGTTACCAGAAAGCAAAGCCAGGGTGCAAAACCACTGGAAAAGATTAGCCAAAATCAGGGAGGGGAAAGGCTCTGGCTGACTAGAAGTTGGCTAGGTGGCAGACAGAGGCCTAGTCCTGCTGTCATGGAAAAGATGAGTGCAGGACCGGACTACCAGGGTTTTTTCCTCTCTGATGTCTAGTTGTGTCTGGTGGATCTTCTGCATCTTGCTTTGCTTTCTTATGTTTTGACCTGTTGTGATGGAACAGGTCTATCTGTAGCTGTTTAGACAGTTCCAGGCCACCCTTGGTGTTTGGGCAGCTTTGTTCCTCAACCTTCCCTTCACCACACCATCTCCCAACCTCAATTCATCAGCCAATGTAAGCATAACAAATGCCTAACAAAGTTCTTCTTTATTAACAATCCTAAGCTATTTGGCTGAGATCAAGGCTTGTTTACCCAAAGGGACCAAGTAGGACTGTGTTCTTTCCAGCCTCATGTCTGACCCTTTCTCCGTGTGGAGATGATGACCAGGCACTCATTGTAGCTGAGGAAATGGGATACCTGCATATTACTCAGTGCATGACCTACCTGCTACAATTTTTTCCTATTGTGCAGGCTCATTCAGACACATTGATTCTGTGACATGCAAAAGGGTGAGCCCAGCATTATTGGAGGCTGCAGACAGAAAAACAAATGCTTTAAGTACTTTTATCCTTATGTATGCAGTTGTTATCCTGGGCATCGACTTCAAATCCAAGCAAAACCACAGAGATCTCAAAATTTGGAAACAAGATTTGTAGACCTGTAGCACAGCTCTGTTTGGTTTAGAGTTGTTTCATTCTGATAACTTGCGTGGTAATAATTTTTCATCTTCACCTTTCTTGCCATGCTATGCAGATTTCCATGCTGCTTACAACTGAGGTGTCTGTGGAATTGTTCTGGTAGACTGTTTATTCCTCATACACTGCAAGATGAGGTCATTATTTTGGGCATTTCCACTGCACCCAGTCATAATATGGGAGAAAACTTTAGTAGCAACAATGTATCCAAGTTTTAATGATTATCTGAGTCATCCAAACTATTGCCTTGAAATATCACAACTTCAGTGACAGAGATGACTGACAGATCAACAAGAGTTTATGAGAATAATGAAGCTAATTTGGGAAATGTGTCAGAGTCAGAGGAGGATGTTGTGCTGCTAACAATCTTCACATTGATCATGGTTTTACTGAGTTTGCTAATTGAGAGTGTAAGAGACATAAGTATCTGATTAATTTGTTGTGGCTGAGTCATTTGCCCAAACAAATTACAGCCCATGGATTTGCAGGGTTTCGAGTGCTGTGATTGCTCACTGTGTACAGTTGTTATCTGGGACACCTGGTATTGTTCTGCTGCCTGAACCACTGAAAGCATGCCTATGTGTTGCCTTGTCCTGTGCCCAGATTGCCGGAGATATGGATAATGTTTGAGAGTTTCCTTAACTTGATATTTCTCACTTACCTCTAACATGTTGCCCTGGTCTTTTCCTTTCTTTCTCTCCTCTTCCTCTCCTTACTAGAGTCAAAGCATTAGTGATTTTACTTGACTACATAGGAGGATTCAGACTTAAGATCTGTGCATGAACAGCCACCAGGCCATAAATACTCATGTGATGGGTTGTCCAGTGCTCAAGGAACAGCAGAAGGGAGATGATTACAGCTGGACTGCTTCCAAGTGGATTTTAACAAAGGCTTTCATTAATCTCTTTTTTCTGTTATCCTACTAACATATTCAGAAGGTAATGGTCTTCCAGCTGCCCCATAAAAGAGGTCAGTAGCATTTACATAACGTTGCACAGAGCCTCTCATCGCGTGTATTTTGGCATTGTTCTCTATGTTTCCTCTTAGGCATTTGCAGCCACGGAGTCCCACCCAATGCCTGCAGTTGTATGTAACCAAAGGAGAGGCTGTCTAATACTGAACGTCTGATTCACTTAGTGGGATAGAAAGGAAATAGAATGGAAAGAGGCAAAAGAAGCCAAAATTCTGTTTTGCTCTGTATTATTTATATTGTTTGCTTCCTAGGAAAATAACCATGCAGAACTCAGTTACAGATTTGTGTAAAAACAAACTAGGCAGTGCTCTTTCAGTCTGGCTGGCATATTTGTTACAATTTGCATCACTTGAGAGCTTAATAAGTGTGGGAATGTGGCCAACCTTTTATCAGGTTGTCATGGAAGAGACTTTAATAATTACAGACAGAAACAAACTGTAACTAACACTGGCAACATAATATTTTGGGAAAGGTTGGAGGGGTGAAACTCAGGCTGAGAATAAAAATAGTGGTTAATGTGTGGCATCTGTTGGAACATATTGAAACTGGAGAGATTGATTTGTTCCAGAAAACCACCAGCAAACAGCAGCAGACACCAAGTTGTATAACTGAGGCATGTATCACAGAAACAGACATGTAAAGTTAGAATACATTTGCTTTCATATCGCTGAGTAGGAAAGCTCAGCTGCAAAAGTCCAAATGAGTGAGAGGTGCAATGTACACACAGTGAAGTGACCTGTTAGAATGGGAGAGATAAGAAGGGAATGCATCCAGGGGTGGGAGATTTTAAACAAATGGGCACTGTGCCAGCAAACCAAGGAATTACACTTTCTAGCCAGCAGTGAGGGAATAAAACAGCAACAAACTATTTGTTCTGTCTTGGACTTTCTTAAACCTCCTGGGTGCTGAATAGCATACTTGGCAATCAGTTGAAAAATTAAATTCTACTCACGATAGATAAAATATCCATTACATCATTGCTGCCCAGCCTTTTCACTGAAGCAAGCTGCTTAGAGGCAATCAAGTTGCCTGCCTCCCACCCCTGTGACTGAGATGCAGCTATTCCCATCAGGTGACAGATGCGTATGCTTGACTTTTCCAACATGTAACATATATAACTGGGACACAACTGGGGCATAACAGAGATGTCTTGAGTCCTGATCACCTGATCGTGGGTAGTCATGTGCTAAGGGCAAAGCTGCTGACCCCCAGGGGAGAGCAGCAGTGAGCATGCCATAGCACTCCAAAGCTGCTCATATCTTTGCCTTACTACCTCTCAGGAAAAGAGGCCTGCATTAAGTGCTCCAAGTGCTGGGTCTGGTTTGCCAGCCATAACAAAAAACCAGAGCAACATTCAGGCTGGCAAATAACCAAAATGTCAAGTGAATGAGCTCCACACCTTTGAGCAGCCATCCTTAGGGCCCAAATTCTAAGCCATGCAGATGGCAGTACTTTAGAAAGACAGCTCTAGAAACAGGCTGTAGAGATGGCTTTATCTTGTCGCTTCTACTATCTTTGAGCCCCTGTAGCAGGCCAAGGAGACCAGCCAGCTACCAGAGCTAGTGCCTCTCCAGGAGACTGCTTCAGCAGATACTTTGTTTTGGATACCCTGTCAATATCCACTTTAGTCTAAAAGATGAAGATATACAGCTCAAACTCAAGTTACTGGTCTTGACAGGTTTGGTATGACTAGTCCAAAAAAAACTCCTGTCAGATTCAGGAACTGGCTGCAGGAATTTGACTTTCAGGAAAGTCTACAAGGAATGTCAGGATTTATTTTCCACTGGATATCAAGATAGAGTCCACTCTGGTTTTAAAATCTAGTAATTTCTGTTTTCTGCCATCAGATGGTTCAGCATAGAGCTGAGGGAGGGGTGGAACTGATTTCCTGCCCCACAAAACTATTAAGTTGAAAAAAAATTTTCTTCATTCCAGCAAGGATGGAAAATTAAAATGTTTCCAAGAAACTGTCAAGATAAAAAAATGCAGGTTAGTTTGAGGTGCAGCATTTGAGTTTGATTATTTACAAGTATTATCTGTCAAGTTCAATTATTTTCTTGAGGAAAAAGTCCCCCCTCCCAATAAAAAAAAGCTCTTCACCCCCATCCACAAAACCCAAAACCCAAATGCCTGTAAAATTAGCAGAAGTTTTAAACAAAATTTGGATCAACTTTCAGATCACTTTTGTCCTCCAGATAGAGATTTCAGGAAAAGTACAGGAATGTCAGAAGCAGAGTTTCTGTTTTGAAAGTCAACATTTCTGATCTAAAAATGTTTTGTTGAAGACTTCCACACCATTTTAATTCTAAAAAAAATTTTAAATCAAATTCAGGAAGGTACCTGAGGCACTGAAATACAGAATTTCATTGTTGCTTGAGGATTCTTCAGCAGAGGTAAACTAAATTACCCCAAACAGCTCAGAGTGAAACTTCATTTCACCGAAAATGAAGCATTTTATGGAATTAATTTTCATCCTGAAAGTAGCACTGTAGAGGTGGGCAGACTTTTCAATATTTCATTGCCTAGCATTTTGCACAGAAATTGGTACTACATAAAGTTCAAACTCACATTTTGCCTGATTCAGAATAATCAAACAGAGCAGGACTTGAACCTGGAGCTCCCATACCCCTGTCTAGTCCCCTCACTGGTGGGGATTCAGCACTCACATCTCTTGCCAAATTGCAACATTTGAACAGAATTCTGTTTATGCAAAATGTTCAAAAAGTGTTAGTTTTCATTCCAGTGTGAATTGAAACCAACTTTGAAACCTCAGAATTGCTGCAAATTGGAGTTGTCCTCCAGTCAGCTCAAAGGGCTGCTTTGTGTCTCAGAAGCTTGCAAAATAACTAGATCACAGCCCTGAGTCTGGGCCCGTATTTTGTGACTGTGTGTTTCTGGGTTTTTTTTAAGACACTAGACAAGCTTGCAGTACATCAGTGCCGATATGTTTAACCTGAGTTCTACCAATATCAAATATATTCTTGCCTTGCTACGTGGCTCTGTCTCGCAGTTGAAGAGGCAGCAGCTTTAGAACTCGCACAAGCAGCAAACAGCACTGAAGTAGTTCTGTCAGTCCTGGCTGTGCATTTCTGCTGCTCTGTGCATTGAGGTGCTGGTCCTAATTTTATTGCCATTGTTTTATTTCTTGTTTCCAAAGTTCAGTGACACAAAAGTCAGTCAAAGACACTCAATCCAACCTAAAGAAACTGCAGACAAAGTGATGTTGTGTTTTGAAGCTTCCTGGCTGAACTGGGGCTGTACAGTGTTTCCATTTACCTTGGCACCTGAGGCCTATTCCCTAAAGGCTTAGGTAGTGTTAAGGATTGTGCAGATGGCTTGTGCTTAGTTTAAACCAAATAGGAAGCTTTCTTTTAGCTCAACTTCTCTATTGTTATACTATATTAATAGGCTCTTTTGAAGCTTAAGAAAGGACTGATTCACCTAAATAATAGTTCTGGGTGGGGAAAGTTATTTAGGAGCATGCTTGCAAAACCTGAAAGGCTGTTTCATTTAACCATTTCCTTGCCAGCCTGTGCAACCAGGTTTTGCTCTTTCCAGTGCTCAAAAGGAGGAAGCTTCACTCCCATTTTTGAAATTATGGGGTTTGAGTCATAGATATTTATTTATAAGCAAATGAACATATTTATTCTTAGATTCCTGTATTTAAGCCAGAAAATGTTAGCTAGTGACTATGCAAACATACAGATATGCTCTGAGTTTTGATCCTGCCCTCATTTTGTATACAGATTCAACAGAGAAGTACCCTGACCTTAGCCTGTACTGGAAGGGCTGATTTTGTTCTGTTCTTATTGGCAGTCAAAATCAAAGACAGTTCCAGAAGTGCCTTTTTTGGACCAGCTCTTTGCTGATGCTGTCCCCTTCAATTCTGCTGGCAGGCAGCTCAGTCCCCTTCTAAGCTCAGGATTCAGCCTTGTCAGTCCTGACACTCCATTTTCCCTGTTGGGTGCTCATTCTTGCACTTCCTAAGCCTTGAGTGGGATTCATCTAATGTCTTAAAAACTGAAAATGAGCACACCCTTTGTCTCTGCTGTTTTAGGTGGGGATGTGTGGCTGTGTGCTTTTCACCCCCTGCCTCCCTACTTCCTCCAAGGGTTGGTGCCAAAGCGGATATGTCACTTTGCAGCAGGGATGCAGGATGATACAGTGCTCAGGGGAAGTGGCCAAACTGCTCAGCTTCTTCTTTGATTAAAATGTTTTTTTTCATTCTATTTCAAGTGACATTTGCAACATCAACAGTTTCTGCCTTCCACCCAGAAATCCCCCTGCACCACGAGTAGAGCTTTCTCTTGTGCGAAAAGAGGAAGAGCCAAAGAGGCTGTGAAGTCTGCCGGAGACTTCTGAGTGGTAGGCCAAAACAATACAGCCTGCTCTAGAGCATTATGAGAATGATTAGAGACCCTCACACACGTAGCCATAACAGTCAAGGAGTGGCAGCTTTGTGTGAGTTTATTCTCAGTTAGAGCTGAACATGCACCCATCTGCCTCCAACTTCTAGAACTCAAGAGAAATTTGAAAGAGAACTAGTCCATCTTGGGTTTTTTCTCCTTCATTTAGAAAGACATTTGCATTTCAAATATCCGGACTACATGTTGCAGCTCTGTGGCAAAGAAAAAGGGCTTAAAGGGCCCTAAAGAGGCATGTTAATCTTTGTTAAAAAGTATATCATATGATATAGATGACATGTTAGTCAGTTTCAAGAGCAGGGTCCAAACTTCAAGCATGCATTTCTGTAGTCAAGAAAAAAACCCAAACAAACAAACAAAAAACCCCAGAACCATAAACATTCATCAAAACTATTTTATCTGGTTGTTATCAATCATAGTTGTGTTCATGCAGTTGTGAGTTGTGCAGTTGTGCAGTTCTTGCAGCCAAAAGTCTGAAACAGCCATCCCACAACATAGTCAGTTCTCCTCCACCGGGGTGTTTCCCAAGGTTTTTATAAAGGAGAATTTCTGAGAGCAAGAATGCACATGGGAATAAGCAATTCAAATCTTCTGTTTACTGACAGTGACATTGGCTTTCTAAATATATTCCTCCAGTAAGAGCTATAAGAAAAATGTTGGGTTTTTTTTTTCCATTCTCCAACATGTTGAGAAGCAGAAGGGGTGCCTGTAATCGGTGATGAACTTTTAAGTTTTTAAAGTTTAAGCAGTTTAAATTTTACTAACGTTTTGTTGCCAAGGGAAATCACTAGAGAATAATGATTTGTTGTTTGCATAGATGTGGAACAAGAGATTGGCTTAAAATGTTCTTTTGAATGAAGGAAATGAAGGAAATACATTCTTTGGGAGTGCTGCTAGTGAATGCCACTGACCTGTGCTAGCTCGGAATGTCAGTGCTAGAAAGGCACTTCCTCTTCCTTGAAAACCTATGAGAGAGGCTAGGATTGAATTACTTGCTCTACATCTGGTTGATGAACCTTTCAAACAGAGGAAGCACATCCTGGTTCAGGATTCAGGCCTTCTTCCAAATAAAGAAGAATATGCTCTTCAGATGTCTCATCACCTGCCTTTGAATAGCTGATGGCTTCTGCTGCTTGCCAGCTAACTGTGTTTCCAATGGAAAAGTGATTACAAGTGAAATTGGAGGGTCAGAGGTACCGCTTGTTCTAACTGTAAACTCTTTTCCCCCACCCCTTTCAGCATTGCTCACCTTAATTTTGAGAAGCACAGGATAGGGGAAAGAGAGGCTTGAGATTCATGTAGTTAGTGGCAATTTCCCTTCAGAGCTTATTAAACTTTTCCTTTTCATATTGACTTATTTGGCCTGATACATAGAACCTGAGTCAGTGACATTGCTGTAAGCATCTGCCAGAGCGTCGTGCTGCCAACACAAGCCACTTCCTTAACTCTGGTGGCAGTCTCAGTTTTAGTCCATTCATTCAGATTAGGCTCCCAAGGCTTCTTTCAATCAATCCCCTCCCTCATGGAAAGATAACGTAGTACATTTGCTCTGACTCAAACAAAGAAATAGGCTGAGAGATACATTTCCCTGTGTCCGGTTAAATCAGGTTCAAATAAACTCTGACCCTCCTTCTTTAATCTATTTTCAGAATAAAACTGTCCCCTTTTAAACTGTTTATCTTCCCTAAGAAATACTGAACTAGAGGGTCACTTCTAGAGGTGGAAGGGTAGCTCTCACCCCTAGAATAATGGTCTGTACAATTCCCAGGACATCTCCCTATTCTGGAACATGTCCCTGTTGTTCTAGTTCCTACATGTTCCACCTAAGAATGTGTGTGGACTGCACCAGCTACAGAGTTTGGAGTGAACCATCCACTGCTTTACAACAGGACAGCCAGTGTACAGCCAGCAAGTGACACACAAAGGAAGTTTTCAATGCAAAAAGTACATAGGAGGTGTGACAATTCTGATGTATCATACATGCCTGATTGTGTCTGCAGGATTCAAACACCTGTGTACGTGCAGGCATTTGAATTTGTTCTAGCTACACTTTCATGTACATAAAAGTATGAGAATGAGTTTTGTTCTTCAGACGTGTATGCAGGCATACATATTGCGCCTGAATATTAATGTGTGGCAGTTGTGTGCACACAGGCTTCCTGAAGATGTCTTTACATGGATGTCACTGAAATATACTGGAGTGATAACTGGGCAAGTGGGAACTCACATGCTGCATTGTCTATTTATCTTAGAAAAATTAATGTGTTCTACTAAATACTGGTTAAAGGAGCAGATCTGTCAAGAATACACGACGGAGTTAAGTGCAGGAGACGTTGGCTATTGTATTCAGGAAGGTGAAGGTTTAATCCATAATGTATTAAGAGCCTGAGAGAACAAAGCTATTATATTACATTAGGTTCTTGCTCATTCAGTTCTGGCTTTTTATAGTGTCTGGCAGACAGGGAGGTCCTGGTAAGTGGGGGCCTGTAAGCAAAACAACATTTTGAAGTAAGAAAGCAGTGACAGTTTTATTATTTACTGTTAGTGGAGGAGATCATGTATTGCACTCTGGATAAAAATTGTGATTATTGACAGCCTCCTGTATACATAAGGATATGATATCATTTAATGTATGCCTTCCTCTTTTCTTCTTTACAGATGACCCTCATAAGTCAGAGGAGAAAGATGAAATTTCCAATGTCACAATCATAAGTCTTGTCCCATTACTAGTGATTTCTGTTGCTGTAATTGTTATCTTTTATGCCTACCGCACTCATAAGAAGAGGAAGCTCAACAAGGCCTGGGAGAAGAATGTTAAGCCCAGGAAACATAAGGACTGCAGTGATGTTTGTGCCATTATGTTAGATGATGACCGCTCAGACATCAGCTCTACCTGTGCCAACAACATCAACCACAACACAGAATTGCTGCCCATTGAGTTGGACATTGTTGTTGGCAAAGGAAGATTTGCTGAAGTGTATAAAGCCAAATTGAAGCAAAACACATCAGAGCAGTATGAAACTGTGGCAGTCAAGATTTTCCCCTATGAAGAATATGCCTCCTGGAAAACTGAGAAAGATATTTTTTCAGATGTAAACCTCAAGCATGAGAACATCCTCCAATTTTTGACAGCAGAGGAACGTAAGACAGATCTTGGTAAACAGTATTGGTTGATCACTGCCTTCCATGCTAGAGGAAACTTGCAGGAATATCTCACACGGCACATTATCAGCTGGGAGGACCTCTGGAAACTGGGTGGGTCCTTGGCCCGAGGGATTGCGCATTTGCATAGTGATCACACACCTTGTGGTCGTCCCAAAACACCTATCGTGCACAGAGACTTAAAGAGTTCCAACATCCTGGTGAAAAATGATTTAACGTGCTGTCTCTGTGACTTTGGGTTATCTTTGAGACTGGACCCTTCTCTCTCTGTGGATGACTTGGCTAACAGTGGGCAGGTAAGTTCAAAGTTTGAAGAGGGGGTGTGTGTTGTGCCAGCTGGTGTGTCAGTTCATGGGGTGAAAAGAGGAAAAAATCCCTATGCTGCCATATTTACTTAAAATCATTAAAAAAATATGAAAGTAATGAAAGGCTGTAAACTTAACATTAAAGCAATGGTGAGAGAAGTACAATGTAGGTTTTGTTATGATTGGAGAGCTGTATATATATACGATGCAACCATCCTCTCTATACACTTACATTAAGCATGCATGAGCTTGTTAGCAACTGTGGTGCTGCTGCAATGCACACACACGTATGATAAAGATGTGCTTCACATTGTGAGGTTGTGCCACAGTTCTCATACCTGATGGCATTACAGTTTTGTGTGACTAGACCCACTTCTGGTGTACCTCAGCATATATAAAGTCAGTTTTCTGGCTGCAAGAGGTGTAAGCAGGTAACTACACTGCAAATAACTTTTTAATCACTTTAAAAAGGCCCGAAATAAACTTGTTTAAGATTATGGTACATTCTCCACATGCAAGCAAATGCAAGAATGTCAAATAAAAATAATTGCCCTGTTGCGCTTTTTCAATTAAGGAACATGGATAATACTAATCTACAACACAAAGATGTCAGGAGGATGTTTATAAATGCTTTGAAGATGAAATTTTGAAGTACATCTCTAAATACTGGCTCTTCTAATGAAAACTCCTGTAGTATAAATTCAGAACATTTGTTAATTCCTAATTATATAATTATACATATATTTATATGTGTATTTTAATATTTATGTTTTTATAGATAGGTCCCATCAAAGCCTGTCCATTTACCCTGACTTTTACTTCACAAGGAACTAATATTTTGGCTTAGAATGTTTTCAGGGACAGCTTTTCAGTCAGTAGTGCTCTGTTGAGTTCATAGAAGCTATGTTGTTGTTTATCTAATAAAGATCTGTTCTTTGAAAGTCTCCTTTGTGAGAGGCAACTGTCCTGATATCATTTTGAGAAGGTTTACTAACCAGAGCTGGGAGTGAATTATAACCAGTGGAGCTATATTTAAAATAATACAAACACCACTCACAGTTGCATATCATTTCTCTCCAGCGTGCCAAACCTTTTTGGAGTTCAGTGTAGTCATACCATATTGTCAGTAACAAGACTTGTCCCATTTGGAATGAAGTGAAAACAGAGTATTTGGCAGTGTAAGTCAGGGGCTCTGAAACTCAACCCTACAGACACTTTGATTGCTTAAAGCTGACCCTTATTTCAAGCTGATTTCTCTGGCATTGCTCACAGACACTTGGAAGTAGGAGGATAGTGTTGATACTGCAACTTCCACAGTCCACACAGCCACTGGTGACAAAGTACAGTGCTGCTCAGAACAGGTTACTGCTTTGGAGTCGGGGACCTTGGACGCTGGTGTTGAGGCCCACTATTTTGTTTTCTTTAGTTCCAGTGAATCTATTCGAGCATGACCCAACTAGCGTCATTCGTCTTTGTGACAAGGAGTATGATGTTCTGAAGTGGCTCCACTCCAACCTCTGCCTTGTTTCTTCTGGGCACACAAGCACCACGCACTTAAATTGCCCAACATGCCAACTTTAGTGCTGTAGCTTTTGCTAAATGGGTCTTTCACACTTCTCACCAGCAGGTCTAATTTTTTAACATATATAATGGACCTGACCCAAATTTTAATTCAAGAAAGCCTCTAGCTTCCTATGAAATAAATAAAGGAGAGTAAGTATTGTACTATTTTTCTGGTCAGCCTTAGACAGTAATATTCAAGGCAAGTTGCTGGAGTTACAAAGCCATCTTCTTTCTGATCTACCCAACTGCCTTCCAGCTCAGGCAAATATAGACATTATTGACTGTAAAATACCAATGCCCTTAATGACTGTCTGAAAACCATCTTTTTTCCCATTAGAACCTTTGCAGTCTTTTCAGTTTGGCCCTCCATGATGGTTAATATTTGCAGACATTACTTACTATGACCACATAAATCTAGACCTTTGTCCCATTGTGTTCAAAGGACTGGTAGGTGCTTGCAAGGCCAGCAGTTCCTCACCTCATCAGCATCAGCAACCTTGTAACAGATGGTCTCCCTAATCACATAAAGAAGGATATCTACTGCCACTCTGACTGACACACCTGAGGGCACCAAACATCCCCCAGCAGCTTGAAAGAAATGCAAGGTCTCCAGTAAAAAAGATTCAAAAGTCATAAAAATTATAATGTACTGCAGGAACAGGGATGATCCTCACTAGAAGTTTTGGAGAAGCAAGAAATGAAAGCAGACTGGTATTTGCAAAGAGAAAGCGTATCCAGACTCCAGAGGGGCAACCAACTCTGAATTGCTGGAGTTTAGGTACCTAAAATGCCTTTGAGGCTCAAGAGACACATTTCTGCAAGATACAGGAAAAGTATCTTTGACCCAAAGACCTAATAATATAAATGCAGGTAAAAGGGCATAAGCAGAGTGGAACACATGATAAATCCTAAGCAGGGTGGAAATGGAATTGGCGTGATAGCATTCTTCAAGTAATTTTAATTTTTCTCTGCATTTCCCTCTGTACTTTTTAGCTATAGGGCTTCATCCTCCATTTCCCAGCAAAGCTGCAGAATAATTTTCACTGCTGCAAAGAGTGTTTGAAAAGCTAGACCAAAACAGCACTTCTTGACAATGTTAAGAGTCTGTATTTAGGCACCGTTAGCTCTTCTTTAAATCAGCAGGGTTTGAAGGTTTGGGACTGTGGGCCTTAGTGTACAGGTAACCCTTCTTAAGCTTTGGATGTGATCCGCTTGAGAAAGAAGTTGTGTGCTGGGGAACAAATTGAGGGGGGTAGGAGCAGCCTCTGCTGCAGAGTTTCCATACATTCATGTTCTGTAGGGGAAGGAGCTGCTGGTCACCTCAGTGGTGCTGAGATATGATTGTTCCAAGTACCCATTCAGTGTATGGCTGTTGCTCACATGCTTGGACTTACATTCGTGAGCGTCCACATAATAGGGAATTTAACTTTTGGACTGATCACGCAGGTTTTTTTCTGTCCTCTGTTTATAAGGGCTTTGATACTACAACCATTTGGAATTTTTTTATTAGAAAAACAGTAGAAATTCTCTACTGTTGCATGGTCCTATGACAAAGCTATGCCCTTGATCTTTCCTGCTGTCTTCTTATGGTGCATTGGACTTTTTGTGGAATATCTTCCCATTTTCCCTGAGGCTGGGGTGATAAGATGTTTTTACAGAAGCTTGTAAAATAGATGTCGTAGAGTTCTCTCAGGACTGTACATTTACTATGTGGCTGCTAGCAATTGCAGACCCAGTAACAGAAATGATCTTTTGCAGTCCTGCTTGCCACTGGGCTCTGGAGTGATTGCTGCAGTGCAAATAGCTCATTTAAATCACAGGTTCTACTGCATCACCCACTTTTGCTTATTCATCTCTGTGATTAACCAGTTTCCAATCTGAAGCTGTCTTTGCCTGATGAAAGACTTACTATGTTTACAGTTTTTCAAGGGGGAATAAGTTTTTTATACCTAGTCTGTGAAAAGTTTGTCATTTGAGAGCAACTCGTGAGTGATCCTCAAAAATTCTTCCTTAAATCCTTTTTTGTGATAAAAACAGACACTTAAACTTTGCCTTCTGTAATGCAAGGTCATAATCTAGATCTCAGCAAAACTGCTAAAATCATTGCTGAAAATTGCAAAGTATGAATAAAGTTTGTGCTTTTCAAACAAAGGGGCTGATTTTTGGTTTCGATTCAAATGTGTGCTTCTGCATTCAGTATTTGTGTATTTACTTTCTTCTGCCAGGCCTGCATTTACCACTTTCCTTTAAGCCTACCATAAAAAGAAACAGCTAACACTGTAATATGCTGTGCAAAATAATACAATGTGTTTCTTGCTCATGTGAAAGACAGTTGGACAGTGGCAATTGCTTCAGGCCCAAAGGGCAGAGTTTATCTGTGAACAGTCAGAGAATGAGGAAGCGTGTCAGTGTCAAAATTATTTGCTTAAGGAATTAAAAAGGGCTTCTTTTTTTCTTTACCAATGGAGGTGCAAGTAAGTTGGTAGTCAGGACAATGCCAGATTCCCCTGGCAGCAGAAAATATGACCTTTGCCAAGTATGGCCTGAATTTTTGGATACATGTCAAATGGCACTGTTTCTGTGAAAGCTCAAGTTAAATCACAGCAGAATCCAAAACATGAATTACAATTTCAGCTCCTGCACTGTCCCTGATCTCTTCTCCTGTAGGTTGGCACAGCAAGGTACATGGCCCCTGAGGTTCTGGAGTCCAGGATGAACCTGGAGAATGTGGAGTCCTTCAAACAAACAGATGTATACTCCATGGCTTTGGTCCTCTGGGAAATGACATCTCGCTGTAACGGTGTCGGAGGTAAGTGCCATCACTTTTCTTCTGAGCACATGAGAAAACTGGTACTTGATCGGTGTAAGGATAAATCTGCTGTTAGACAGACCACTTTTAAAGATTATGAATGTCTGCTTTTTCCTATAATGTCTTGAGTATCTGTGGATTGACTCAGTCTGGTTGACCTCACCCAGAATTATTTGAAACATAAGACAGTTAAGTGTCACATTTTCTAACTGATCATTTCAGTAAGAGCCATCATAATGATATAGAAACCTTCCTGCTTTTGCAAATGCCCAGCTGCTGCTTATCATGTTTTGTGATGTTGTAAGAGATCATCCATATGAGAAATCAAGGGATGTTTGTTGTAAAAAGTGCAGTAACAAAATAAAATTATTGGAACTGACTATCAGAACAGCTCCAGGAA
Source organism: Aegotheles bennettii (assembly GCA_013398125.1). NCBI lineage: Eukaryota > Metazoa > Chordata > Aves > Caprimulgiformes > Aegothelidae > Aegotheles > Aegotheles bennettii. Next base: position 169,643 of record VZRW01012354.1, read on the forward strand.
GATCAGCTACGCTTGTTCATGTTCAGATTTTTTTCACTGAAACAAAATCTCCATTTCTGCTTTGCCTAAAGCTGCCCTAGAATTCCCAGTGTGCAATACTGCTATATGCTAGAAAGCAGAAAACTTTCTGTTGAGATATCTGCATTATATGTTGCCATGTTTGAAGATTTTCACCTTACTTCAGGGACTAAAATGAGACTCAGTTACATATACAATTCTTCAGTCTGCTGGAAAAACTACTGCAGAGTTCAGGGCTCTCACAGACAGTCAAAGGAGTGGGGCTCTAAAGGGTATCACTAATGTGGATATTATAGTAGATATGCAACTATGATTTGATTTTTTACCCTTCTTCCAAACCACAGAGGCTCCCTTTTCATCGCACTTGGCATGGTTCCATCTTGAAGGGCTGCCATAGGGACAGGACAATGTTGCAGACTAGAGCATGAACATAGTGTACAGAAGGGAAACCAATGTCCCATGAGAAGATGTACATAGAGCTGCTCCTTGTTGCTCTGCTAACATCTGTGGGATACCACAAGGGTGTCCATGGAGGTCTCTAAAGCCACTTTGCACAGCAGCTGTGTGGCTGCATCATGGTGTCCGTGTGCAGGAGGGAGGAATGCTTCCACCTCAGTATCCTCCTATGTCTGACCAGCATTTGGTCTTGCTGGGTGGGCTGGATTGTGGGCAACTTATTTACCCTTGCTTGCACCCTGCCGGGAAAGCTACAAAGCAAGTATGTGTGCGGAAAGCTAGTGCTAGCATAAAAGCATAAAGAAAATAATCTTTTCTACTCAAACATTTCAGGGAAAAAACATTTGGTGCTTCAGGATTTGAACCCGAGTCTGGCATATTCCAAGGCAAACCAATCCACATTTAACTGTCATAGTCATGCCTGTTTCTAAATGCGTTGGCACAACGTCAGCCTTTCATTAGCACTTTGTAAATGTGGCTGAGGAGATTTAAAACCAGAGAAAAAGGATCTGAGCCCTGTCTCTTGAGCTGTCTCTGTCTCTTGCATTTACAAACTCACCTTATTAATATAAATATGAGCTGTTCACTGTGGAGTCTTTTATCTTTGCTGTTGCCTGAGTCCCTTCCTGTTCATATTTGCTGAGTACGGTGAAATGGAGATTGTGGCAAAAACAAACCTTATTGCGGCTGTTCTCAGAAGGCAACTGCCTAAAAGAGGATATAAAGAGAGTTTCATAAGGAAGGAAAATCACCAGTGTGTTTAGCTAGAAGAGACTGACCCATTATAACCTTGAGAAGAAGAGCTGAAGTCATTTCAGGAAAAGGAAAGATTTCTCTGGTGCAGCATCCCCTTTGTTTTCAAGGTGGAGCTTAACAGCCCCCCCCCTTCCCCCCCCCCCCCCTCCAAAAAAAAAAATATCCAGATTTTCTCTATTCATTTCATCCCTCAGTCATCCTCATCTACAGAAACACATTTCTTAATATTGTCTTCCTATTTCGGTCACCTTCCCAGGTATAAAGTCCCCAGCAAAAACACAGGAGCATTTGAGGCAGATCTGTAGGGGATGAAACTCAGGCTTAGTGTCTCCATCCTGAGCAGTTAAATGCAACTCCTAGGATGTAGCTCTCTTGTCACTGGTACTGAGATGCAGCAGCATTGCGTGGTTTCTCTTGTTTCCTTCTTACATTTTCCCTTGGTTTGTGCAGTCTGGCTATCTTTGCAACCAGCTGGTGAAATACCCTTACAGTGATTCATGACTACAGCTCCCCCTCTGCTTTTTCTTTCCATCTGTCACTTGTGAGAATCCCTCCTCTTCTCACAGCCTTCCCGAGGAGCTGCCTCCATTCACACAGACCCTTCTCCCTAAAACACTGAAAGAAATTGCTTCAGGGATAAGCCAGAGCAGGCTGACCTGATTGCAGCCAGCCTTTCCAAAGGAGCCTAAAAGATGTAGGTACCCTCTTGGCAGGGCAGGCTTGACTGCGGTGTCAGCTCCCTGTCTCTAGAGAAAGCCTTTGGCAGTTTAGAGGGCAGAAGTGGCAGTCTAAGCTGAGGCAGCAGCATTAGTAACTTTCATTAGGGAGGGAAGCATGTGGGGGGTGCTAATTGCCATTCAGGCATGTAAAGGTACAGTGACTTATTTCTTTTACAAAGAGAACTCTCAGGATTCATTTGTCAGCGTGCAGGTGTTCAGTGAGTGTGGGAGGTGGTGGAGGCAGGTCTTTTCACTACAGTCTCCATGCTATGCCAGGCCTTTTCAGTCAGTAGTAGATGTTTAAAACAAACTTACCCAGCAGCATAATCCATACTGTGAAGCTGCCGTAGTAAATAAGCAGGTGGGGATTGGCTTTTGAGAAAGGCCATGCTGTTCATTGTTACTTTGTTGTGCTAAATATGGAGAACCAGAAATGAGGCACGAGGGAAAGGGAGACAGAGGCAAAGATCGAGTTTGACTGATTTTTCACCGGAGTATAATTTAAGAGGCATATTTAGAAACTCAGCAATACTACTTTGGGGAGAACTTCAACTGCTCCATGCTGCTGTTAACTTGGTATTTCATTCAGTGCAACAGCTGTGCACCAGATGCTGCTCGTTGCAAGAAATATAATTTTCGTCTCAAACACTTGCTTTCAGCGCAACGCGGCTTTGGTGACTGAGACAAATGTAATTTCTCTGACAGCCTTCTAGAAAGAAAAGAAAACCATCTATTTTGTATCAAAACTGCTATGAGTGGGGGACTGTTGAGGGTGGCAGGGGAGAAGGAGAGGAAAGGGAACTTCTGGATACATGGAGTTGGTAAAGAGGGAGAAAAGAAACCCCTCAGAAAATGGCGATGTTGCTTGTGCAGTATTGTACTGCCTGGAGTGGTGGCTGGCTTCGGTATAGCAGCAGAGTTTTGTTTGAAACTGCAGCCTTGCTTTACTAGAGCTGTGTTTAACATGAATAAAATCACTAATCTTATGCTTACTTGGAAAGAGTCAGCCAAGAGCCACAGTTTGGTAACCCTGTACCTCGTCAAATGCTCGCCTTTCACCATATTGTCATGGAGAGGTCATAGTTTCTGGTGGCAGGGAGCATTTTGATAGCCTGTATAGTAGGGCTGTGCCTGTGTATTGGGCCCTGAGGTGGCTGCAACTGTGGCCTGATTTAAGTCTCCCTCTGTGCAGCAGAGACCAGTTCGGGCACCTCTGCGCTGCACTGGCTTGTGGTGGCATATAACCCCAAGCTGGTACATCCACACGGTGCGGCGTCACCCCATGACAGTAACACATGCCCTAGAAATTCTCTGTGTCACCACAGTACTACATGTAAGGTAGCGAGTGCTTTCCTTCAGCAAGCCCAGGTAGCAGTAAATAAGATTGCTGCATGTTGGGTCCTGATGTGCTCAAGTGTCCTGTGTTCCTCTACTTTCCCACTTCAGGATCGAGCACACAGTGACTAAGCAGCCTGTAACCATACACTGATGGCAGAGCTCATGCACTCCCAAACCTTTGGAAATGTGGCTGTGTCTTTGATCATCAAATATGAAGTAACTTAAAACATGTCTGTGCAAGGGAAACTGCGCAGTGAGTTCACCCATCCCAACACGTCCTCACCCTTCACAGCTAACATTTGTATTCTGAAGGAGCGGAATGGGAAAACCTAGGATGAAAGTGAAGTAAGCATTTGACAGCTCCCTAAACTTGGCAATGAAATGGCTTTTGAGCCTCTGCATAAACCCTTTGTGCAATGGCTAAGTAGATCCACCACCAAAATTCCTCTAGCATGAGGAAAGACACCATCTGCACACACACAGGTGGGTGTGTGCGCATGACCTGTCACCGTAGTTCCACCATCGATTGATTTATCCCTTCTGTGGTTCTCCCCTTGTAAACTCTAAAAGGAGAGGTGTTTCAAAAGGACTTTTAAAAGTTCCCAAACAGTCCCACTGCTGTGGACTCTGCTCCACAGTTGATTTTTGCTGGCCTTCTTTCACCTCACTCCTGCTTTGATTCTACAAATAAGCCTTCATCTTCCAGCATAAGAAATCGTCCCACAGAAATCAGCAAGACAGACCACATGAAGGAGTGTCAACGTGGTTTCCATGTATGCTGTTCTGGCCCAAATGAAAAGAATCTTACTGCAAAAAGCTTAGAGTAGAAAAAGATCACAAATGAGGCATATTTTTCATGAGGAACCCACGGCCAAATTTTCCGGAGCATTCATTGGGAACAACAGATGGATTTTCTGCAATGTTTCTGTTCGGGGCTAAAAACTCAGTCCCAGTCTTTCTGAGAGTTATGACCAGTTAATGTCAAAGGGAACCAGATGTACAGTGATTATTAGTGCAAGGTAGCTCACAATCATAATGATTAAATGCTGGGGGTTAAAGTTGAAGGAACCCTGCCATTACTGAATGCTGAAGGTGCTGGAGTTCATGATACCTGAGGTATTTATGGTACTTAGCCAGTTGTCATTTTTAGTGCCTGACTGGTCTAAAAACAATCAAAAGAAACATATAAAGCATGAAGAATAGATTCAGCATCTGTATACAGCTGTGCACAAGCATCTAGGCACAAACATCTTAACCTACCTCAAACTGACATCTGTTATATCTACTGTAGCACAACAACATGATCCCTGAATAACCGCAGCTATTACTGCAAAATGTGCCTGGCACCTGAGATTCCACAGCATAAGGATGATTTACTGTAAGAGGATGCGGTGGGCTTTTCTTTCTAAGGGAAAGAGAAGCAAGATAATAAATAGCAAGAAGATGTTGCATGCCTTTCAAATTGAGGGAAGGCACAACTGTATTATTATAAAGTTATTACATTGAATTGGCATCTGACTTCAATTTCTCTTTTGTTGCCATAAAAAAACCAAAACCAACCAACCAAAAAAACCAACCAAAAGAACCAAACTTGAAAAACCTGTTCAGTCTTTGCATTTGGAAGAGGAATGCTCATAGCATAGAAAGTATTTCTCAAACAGGAAAAATGTGTTACAAGGCTATCAGTTCCCTGGGAAGGCTTTCCCTTCCCCCACTTGGACCATTTCATGAACCTTCAGATAAGCTTAGTGAGAGGGAACAGGTCAGCACCACAGGTTGGACATTCAGACTCCTCTGACTCCTCATACTGCAAGAAGGTCTCAGAGCCTTGGCTGGTGTCCATGACCACTGCCATAGTCAAACCATGACTGATGGAGATGGTGTAGAAATGACCATCTAGGTCATGCTATTCAAACTTTCCCAGAAAACTTCAATATTTTCATTTGCTTGAAAGTAGAGGTATCTACTTTGTAATCATTGTGCTTCCGCTGCACAAGAATCCAGGTCTGACCAGCGAGATGGCAACTTCCCAATTAACCTCTAGGGCTAGATTCTTGTAAGTTTACTTTGGCTGAGTAATCTCTAATTTAGATTAATGCAGGTGGAACTGGTATGACTTCTTGTAGAGGAAAGAAAGCAAAGCAGACTTTGGCCCTTGAGTCTTAAAGAAAATGATTTATGTGTGAGAAGATAGGAGCTGTGTTTTCAGGCTATAACCACGCTCCAGAGCATTGTGTGGACAATGGCCAGCTCCAGATGGTTCAGGGGAAGGAGACAGAGCTCTGCAGGAGGCATCTGTGAGGTGATCTGCTGCACTGCACACACAGTTGTTTGCAGCTGGATCTCTAAATGCTGAACTTTGAAGCACAAGGTTTAATATCCCTTCCAAAATGTTTGTTATCGTATCTTGGCTATTCTTTTTAAGAACTAGAAATTCCCTGTCTTTTTCTGTAGCCTGTAGTCTTCATCTTGTAGCCATCACATAGAAATGAGATCTACAGCCTGACCATAGGGTTTTGGAGAGAACTCCACCTTTTAATTGTGTTCAATACTACCTTGTTTTTACATGAGACATGACAATCAGAAGCATCCAACTTGTGTTATCTTGGTCATTAGTTGTTTTCAGTATTTTACTATATGACCTCTTACCTTTCTCTTCAAAGAAAACAAAGCCAAGTTTTCAAGGTTCTTCCCATTTTTTTCTGGGCCTTTAATCATTTCTATCAGCATTCTTGGAGCTTCTTTTTACCCCTTGAGAGGAGTAAGCAGCACTGGACACTGCATTTGAACTTTGGTTATAACATTACACAACAGTACTGGGTCTGCCGTCTCATTCATGTCTCTTCACACGTCTTCTGGGCACTTACATGCATTCTTCAGACTGCCTTGTAGATTACACTTCAGTTTTTCTTACCCTCAATTAATTCCTAGAAAGAAATAAGAGGCAGCAGAACAGGCCAACTTCATAAATCTTTATCTAATACTAGCAAGTCATTAGGCCTGTGAGTAAAGTCTCCATCTGTTCCCAAAGAAACCACAGCATTTTCTACACTGTGTCAGCATCTACTATAATATTTCCGCTCTCAGAGATTTCTTGAGTTTTCTCCAAAGGTCCCATATGTCTGCCTCTTTCGTTCTCTCTCCAAAGAAAAGCAAAGAAAATATTCAACATGCAAACAAAAACTAGAATGGCAGAAACCCTTTCAGGAAGCTGTGCCCCCTGCATTGTGGGCCAAAACTGGCCTAATTCAGGAAAGAGGCCTAAAATAAGAGCAGACTATTACTTTCTACAAGGGAACACGGCTCAGTAATAAACAAGGGTAGCATAGCAGCTCCCAGCACTGCTCCTTGCTGTATCTTTCTCCTTTTCAAGCAACAGTTTCCTCCTAACATTAACAATTATCATTACCTAGATAGATTTCACTTATATTTCACCTGGTAAGTGTGTGTGGACTCCAGGGGACCTAATAGGGACCAAAGTAACCAGCTCTTGCAAGCCTGGCTCAGGCAGAACTTACCTTGAAGCTTCTGTGTGTTTTGACTCAGCACAGATTGAAAGGCTCACAAACCATTATAGGTTACTCTGCTACTCTGACTGTTGCTAATATGATTATGTACTAAAGCGTTTAAATGGAAATTGTTTAGTTGGCTAGGAAAAAAGAAGGGAGGGAAGGAGGGAGCGTGTGGGAGAAACACATTTGAAACATTTTTGAAAATGCCAACTGGCTTTGCTTTGTTTGGAGCTGGTCAAGCAGAACAGTGGCACTGAGCAGCTAATCAGTAGCTCCTACTCCTCCAGAGAACAGCCAGCTCCCTTCACGCTTGGCACCAGCACAGAACAGCTGAATACCCTTGTGTTTGCTTATTCTCTTGGCAGAAGTGAAAGAGTATGAGCCCCCATTCGGCTCTAAAGTGAGAGAACACCCCTGCGTGGAAAGCATGAAGGACAATGTCCTAAGAGACAGAGGGCGACCCGAGATCCCCAGCTCCTGGCTTAACCATCAGGTAAGAGCACTGCATGTGAGCATCTGGGAGCTGCACTATACATTTAGCTGCCGCCTGAAACCTGAGTCTTAGTGTCCTGACTGACAGGCTGGACTTCTTTTCTGCACGGGTTAGAGCTCTCTCACACACTGACACCCGTGCTGCTGTGGTTCAGACACCACAGTGCTCTGTACCATGTCTACTCCAAAGCCCTGAATTTCTGCTGTCCACCAGTGTAATCTAAAAGTGATCAAAACAAAAAGACTGGAAACCTCAGACCAACAATCATCCAGACAGCCACAGAATAATTAGGGCCTTGAAGTACACTGTGTGCAGGCTCTGAAAGGTCAAAAAGAACAACTTCGCACATGGGTCCCTTCAGCAGAGAAAAAATCTCAGTACTTTATCATGGAGAGCAGTCGTAGTTGTATCCCAGCTGCTGACAGGTTTAAGAAAATAGGAAATGAGTCTTCAGCAGGCCAGTCTCTTTTTATTCAGGTTGCACATTGGCAGTCCATTTCCATTGCATGTCGTGTAGTATTCTGTCAGCTTTCCCCATTCACAGACACCATGGTTGCACTTCCTAGGCAATAGTTGCACCCTGGTTTCTCAGTACATGAAACTGAATGGAAATAAGCCAAAGGCATGCATTTCTTCTCCTTTCCTCTGAGCAGTTTTATCAGAAGGGATAAAATGAGAATCCTCTCAGGAGAATGGAGACTTGGTCATTCCACTTGTCAATGAAATATGTTGAGTGGTCTTTACAGAGAAAAAGAAAGCATTGTGAACATTTATAAAAGCCCAGGCAACCAATATCAGCTAGTATTTCCATCAGGAGCAATGTTAACACTCCTTTTTTTATTCCAGTTGAAATGTTAAAATCACAGCCTAACGCCTACTTAGGAAAGGCCAAGTGAGTGGCCAAAATCAATCATCTTTCTAACCAAGAACAAGGCATCTGCTGCCTGATGACTGTGGCAGAGTGCAGCCTCTTCGTGGACCACAGGGGCTTCCTTATTATGTAGTCATCTGTGATGAGTAGGATTATTGAGGAGCGGTGTTTTAACTGGGGAGAAGAGCTGTATTTTGAGGGGCACCTGGATATCTGATGTTACAAAAACCCTTGAACATTTCTAAGACCCATAGGTACAACCATCTTCTAACTGACAAGTTGAGCTGGGAAGGAGAGATTATACTGATGCTCATCTTTATAGAAAAGAACTGGTTGCAGAAATTTTATAAAAATTGTAGATGAGCTGGTAAAAGGGATCATGAGCTGACTGCAGTTGTTTGTTTCCCATGAAGCCAAAATGAAGTTCAAAATGGTAACACATGTGTGGTACTTTAGAAGAGCCCAATTAACAAAGCAGAAAAGAACCCTGAGCCAGATCATTTGGGAGATATAAATTAAGTCATAGAAAATGCTTAAAATTAGGAACAGTGTGAGATCATTTATCAGGATATTCAAAAGACATGGTCTCATGTGTGAAAAAAAGTAAAGAAGGGTAGAGAACTGGTTAGGGAAACAGAAGAAAAACAGGAAGACCTGTGGTCAGCAAACTTGATAATCAGAGTTTTCTCAAGAACAAAAGGAAATCTAACTTAGTACCAATCTGTTACTGGATATGAAAAAAAGATACTGCTTATGCTAATGCAAAGGCAGACATGGTCAGCAAATATTTTTGTTCTGCATTTGAGAAAAGTCAGATGATGTACATGTAATAGAAGGTGATGAAAGCCCCTGTAAAGCCAAAGTCACTGGCACTTAAAGCATGCCCGTGGCATTGTTAAGTGGTGCAGAGACTTGTCTGCATTCAGGACAGGGCTTCTCCTGCGGGCACTGTGGCAGGGCACTGTATTAAGTGGCAGCAGTAATGGGTGGTACTACCCGTTATGCCTTGGAGAGAAGTGTCCAGGAGCTTGTTTTTCATGCACAGCCAGGATAGTGGGAAGTGTAGGTGTGCAAGCATGCCCAGGGTGTCTGGACAGGGAAGCATTGAGCTTGGGATCCACACAGTGCTCAGGCATGGGGCGGGCCTGCGGCCACTCTCATGGCACCAAGCTTGAGTGTGGAGGGCTGCAGCTTGAGGTACTGGAGTAGAGCTGTAAGACAGGGTGTGAATTTTTGCACCTCTGGGTGTACATAGCAAGATCGCAGCTTTGGACCTTGATGTCCTGCATTCAACTTCAGAGATTCTGCCCAGACCTCAGCAATCCCCAGTACAGGGCACCCCTCTGACTGGGAGGACCATGCGTCTGTGCTTGTGTGTCATGAGGACGGGTACAGCTGGCTCCAGCAGGCTTCAGTCTAAGGCAGGAAATGGATGCCTGATAACACACTCACAGGACATTTAATGAAGGTGGATTTAACTCCCTACGTCTGAACCCCTTCAGCATTTCACATTGCGCTATCTAAAATGCAGTGATGCATCAGCTTCTGTGGGACTGTGACAGTTTGCAGCAGCTGAGGATCTGCTTTGAAGTCCATAGAAGTTGCTCTTAATGTAATGGCTCTTCATATTCATTTCCTTCCTCTGCAGTCATGTTTTTTGTAATGAACTCATTATTCATCATGATAAAATTCTCAAATGGATTTACATATTAGTTTTTTCCCCCTTCATGAGATTTGTTGCACTATTGATTTCAAGTTAATGTTTAATATTTAATTCAATTTACTGCTTGTAATTTCAATGCCATCAGAAAACTAATGTTATTTGTATATAGACAATAACGTTCTGCTATTAACATTGACATCAGTCAACATCACCAATTAGGTAAATTATGCAATTAATGCAGTGTTGTGAAATGTTATTTTTTTAAATAAGAAGTTTAAGATAAATACTACTTAATGAGCTTTTAGTGTCATACAGCAAAGCACACAATTTCCTGGCAAATACCTCATGTTTATAAAATTCATTACAGAGATGCAACTGTTTTTTGCTCCTGTAAACATGTGCATCAGCATTGAAATGAAGGTTAAATAGTTACATCTGTGAGTGGCATGTGTTTAAGTGTTTGTGGGACTGTGGCCTATATTTGCACATAGATTTAGTTAGTCTGCAAGGAATTCATAACAGGCTGATGTAGGATCTGATATTGCTGTCAATCAGAATTTTGGTCAAAAAACCTAAAGAGAATTCAGGCACACAAAGGCATGAGTAGAGCAGGAAGTCACCTTATCCAAGAATTTTGATTGTATTTATTTTAAAAAAAGCCCAACCTACTTGATTCTATAGCACTAGTCCAAAGCATCTTTTTTCTTGTTATAAGTATCAGAACATATGCCCTGAAATGACAACACCAACTAAAATACTGAAAATATTGTGGTAGGGCTTCTTCTTAAATAAAAGAAAAGCATGCCCCTGTGACAGTAGGAGCAGAGCCCATAAAGCACCTCCAGGACACACGTGAATAACCCCCTGAACTTCAGAGGGCACTAAAGCAACACTTACACATGGGGTTTGGGGGTGACTGGCCCCATCACGGCTGCTCTCTGTGCTCTCTGCAGGGCATCCAGATGGTGTGTGAAACTCTTATTGAGTGCTGGGACCATGACCCCGAGGCTCGGCTCACAGCACAGTGCGTTGCGGAGCGCTTCAGTGAGTTCAAGCAGCACGACAAGCTCTCAGGAAGAAGCTGTTCGGAGGAGAAGATTCCCGAAGACGGCTCTGTGACCACCGCCAAGTAGTGTGCACCCGAGCTCCAAAATGGAGGGAAGTCACTTCTAGATGCCTTCACCTTGGCAAAGGAAGAAGTCTCGATCGGTGCGTTGACTTGCTTCATGGAGGACTGAGGCTGTTACTACTCCCCTTAGACTGCGGCTCCAGACAGGGAGATGTATTCATGGGAATTAAAAGCTGGGGAGTAGGTGTCGTACCTTAGCATTGGCTGCCGGCATCGTGTCCTAGGAGGAGCTATGTATGCTAGCACTTCCTCAGGAAATGAGATTTGAAAATAGCCAATAACATTATGCACTTTATTAATGCCTGTATATAACTATGAAATTGCTATTTATATATATATATATATATATAAAAAGTGTATGTGTGTGTATATATATATATATATAAACAGCCATGCTCTGGAAAAAAGAGCTTTTTTTAAAAAAAAGTGCTTCCAGGAAATTACCGGTGCATTAGAGATCTTTCCCCCTGGGATGGAGCCTGGTGAGGCTGGCACAGCACGACACCAGCGATTGTGCACTAAGCACTCTGCCAAAAAAAATAGCAATAATATGCGCTGTGAAGATGGCTTTCAAAGCACATGCTGTGAACACCTGGCTGTGGCCCTGCAGTTCACAGTTGCAGGAGCAGTGTCACAGTAGACAGGCCAGTTTGGCTTTGCAGTTGTACCTACACATTCCTGTCTGCAGCACATATTGAAAGGTTCAGGGGTGCCTTTGCCCTCTCCCCTTAACCCCAATGTCTTCACAGTGTCCCAGAGTGGGAGCATGAGGAGGTTTGGTCCCTCTCACACGTGTGTTTCCACACAGAGGTCATTAATGTTATGTTTATTGTTTTGAAGTCACTTTTCTTGCAAGCAGGTTGCAAAATATCAGTGGGTTGAGTTTTCCCCTCCTCCTATCCTCACCCCCAGACCATACAAAACAAGACAAGGCCAGCAATAATCCAAGCAGATGTTTTATATTTGCTGTGCATTCTGAGTGCAGGCAGTACTATTTTTTTCCTCCCTTTTACCTTGATTGTTTTGCTGTAAGAGCAAACTTTTTCCCCTGTGCAGCATGTCTAATTGCTTGACATACCACAGGCCAACTCTAATCTACGCTTTCTAAAGGAAAGAGACAATGGCCAGTGCCTTTATTTTTGCAAAAGGACCTTGGAGGTGAGGGGAAGCTCTGTAGGATGAGGTGAATGGCATGCCCTGCCCTCAGCGCCCTCAGCAAGTCAGCAGTTAACAGGAAAAACCCAGCTCCCCAGAGACACCGTCCAACCCAACAGGATCCTGTTCTCCAAAATGTTTAAGACAGTTGACATCACATTAGGCCTATATAGGTGACAGCAATGTGTTTAATAAGTGTGAACAGCTTTGTCTTCGGGAGGGCTGCAGTGATTTTTCCATTTCCCTGCCGCGGCAGGTGAGCAGGCCTGGGCAGTCAGGCACACAGCCAGCACGAGCCAGGCCAGTTACTGACCATCTCTGACAGATAAACATCCATATGTCCCTAGAAGACATTGCCACGTAAGCCAATAGGAACCCAGGTTATTCAAGCAGCAGTTAAGATTGCTGACGACAAAGATCTCACTTGAAATGGGTTTGTTTCGGCTTTTTTTTCCCTTTCTCTCATTTTAACCAAACTACTCAGCTCTATTTCAACAGAGCAAGGCACAAGCCTCAACAAGAGTGGTGGGATACAGAGGACACTGTGGGGTTTCCCTGGGGNCGAGCGCCCCCTAGCGATGCGCTGGAGCCGCGCGGCCACCTCGGCTGCCCGCGGCGGGGGAGGGGATGGGACAGGGACCGGGACCGGGACCGGGACAGGATGTCACCGCCCACTTCTCTGCCTCCGCCCACGCTGAAGGTCAAGGATTGGCGTCCGATAGTGCCTGACAATACTGACATTTGTATGGGTTGTTTTGTTTTGCTTTGTTTTTTACTACTACATGTAAAGGAAATGTTTTTATTCTTCTCAGACATATTTCACCTGTACATCATGTATGAAATAGGAATGTGAGCAATATGTACTCGTGTATAGCAAATGTTTCAAGCTCTTAACTTGCTTTATAAACAGTTTTGGGGGTTGGGGTTTGTTGTTTTTTTTGTCTCTCTTGTTTTGTATAATTCAAATGTTTATTGGAGCAAATAAAATAACACCGACTCACGTTTGTCTTTCATCTTTGGAAAATCCAGAATAGGGAGAGGACTCTTCCTAAAATGAAGCCTATCTTAAAATGATTTAGGCCCATTCCTCCACTCCAGAGGCCTGAGTGTCATGCTCAGCATGTCCAGTGGCCTTTGCATGTGTCCTGCTTTGTTGATGAGTCCTTCCCTTGGTCTCCATCCTGCCCTTCAGCAGACCAGCACTAGCCAATAGCCGAACTTGCTGGCCCATTAAGCCCCTGCAGTGTAAAACCTCCACTAGTCTCCAGGGAGGGGAGGGTGAAGAAGGTTCACATCTGATGCTGTCCTACTTTTAGGCTGCCCAATTCTCAGTGCAGATAGGTTAAACCTCGGTTGTTTTGGTGTTGGTATTAAAGTGAACCAGAAGCCAGCCCACTAAATCTGTGTCACAGAGAAGTGTATGATTAATGTGCTTGTGCCTTACAGCTACTACTCTCCACTCAGAGCTTTCACCTTTTTAAGCTGATACCTCTCCCGTGGAAGACATGCAGAACACAAGCACCACATCATAAACAAAGAGCGAGGTACCTTCCTCCTCTCAAAAAATTTGCCTGGAGCATGACTTAGATTGAGTCGAAGCCTTTACACAGGATGCAGTCCACCAGCGTCTGATTCAGGCGTCTGAGACGTTCCAGGTATTGCTGTTTATTCCAGGAAATGTGTTTTTGGTGCCAAAACCTCCACCGGAATCATTCTTGGCTGCGCTGAAGAGTTCCTTTTAAACCTTCAAGTGAGGATTCCCCAAACGGGCACCCAGATGTCTTCATTCATGAGTCGAGCAGAATCAGCATAACTGAGGCTGGCAGGGACCGTCAGTCCAGGTGCTGTGCTCACTGGTCACCTGGTCCAGGCTCCTGTTCAAAACAGGCAGCTCAAATCAGGTTGCTCAAGACCTCATCGAATTTTGACTATGTTCAATGCTAATGATGTCACAGGCTCTCTGGACAACCGGTGCTCCTGAGCATACCCCAGGCAGACAGGTGACCAGCTCTTCCTTCAAGCCAGCGCCCCTCTGTCTCATGTTACCAGACTCAAAATCAAGCTGCAGAGTGAGGATGCTCTGCAGCCAGCTGACACCAGCTGCATGGGTCCAGCATGCAAGGAGGCTGCAGGGCTGCTGCCACAGGTGCAGTCAGGACAGGACCCTCGCCAGCTGCAGAGCAATGCTGTCTCACCGGCCTTGCTGTAGTTGCTCTAACATTGAGTGACAGTAGGATGCTTCTCCCCGCGCAGCAAAAGTTAATGGTGCAGCCTTTCCTTCTCTACTGTACCTTCAGCCAAGGCCAGCTACAAAACACCTCTCAACTTCCCTGAGGGCATGCAAAGCCTCACTGCCCACAGCTCTGTGGTTTCCAGCAGTGCTCTGCCGAGCCCTAGGCAAGTCTAGCATCACAGTGGTTGGCCTCCACATATTTTTTCACCATTGGCCACCTATTATTGACAAAGAGCTTCAAGCCCTGATACCCTGTTTACACTGGCTCAAAGGCCAAGTCCTTTTGGCATAAGGAGACAAAGTATGGCAAAACCAAATATAAAGTGTATTAAGAAATGTAGCGGGCATCTCCAGAGATCTTTGTCTTGAAATGAAGTATAAAATATCCTTGAAATAAAATGCATCATATCCTAATATTTTTTTCAATTATGGCTTTTGCCCACTTTTTCTTATCCTAAATTCAACACTAGCTCTCCGTTAGCATGTCAATCAGCATTTTATCACTAAGGTACACAGCAAGGAGGCTCCAGCTGTGCAGTACACAAGGCAGTCCTTGGATCTGCTACTGAACCATGCAATGGTCTAAACTGGATGGCAAAGTTTCCTGGTGCAGCCTGCCTCTGTGTTACCAGTTCACACTATTCCCAGCACAATGGGGATTTCACCCCTTCTAGGATATTCCTAACTGCTACTGGAATAGACATGAACAATAAAAGAAAAAAAAATCTTGACCCAGCTCCTGAGGGAAGAAAAAGAAAAAGACATTAAGACATCGTTATTCTGAATGCTCCTGGAAACAAACTGGGCCACATGGCAGAGCACCTGCAATATCGTCCTCTTGTCAAGCCAGCTGTGCTGGAACCCAAGGGCTTCTTTCGCTTCCAGAGGAACACTGATAAATTTATTTCCTGATTCGTAGCTCTGTCTCTCGCTCTTGCTTGCTTTTTTTATTAATTTTTTTTTTTGGCACTGTGTTTTTAATAAAATGTTGCCTATGGCAATTTTTCCCTCTGGCCACAAAGAAGATGGAGCAAATTCTGTTCCAGACTGTCTGCTTGTTGTTCCTGTATGCAGTGTGGCTGCGCTCATGCTGCTTATTACTTGGCAAACATTCATGCTAGTGGGTACACACCATGTGCGTGTTCAGAAGGCTCTTGCTGGGGAGGGTGTGTGCCAAAAATTCCAGTCTCATCCTGGGTCAGTATAAGTGATGCACCTCACTGCAGGATTTTGATAGGGATTTTTCAGGCACCTGTGTCCTACTGGGTTGCATGACCCACAAGACCCAGTTGGCCTGAGTTCATGGTGTCCCAATCCAGCTGTCTGGACCGTAGTTCTTCATAGTGCTTCGTCCTATTGGCAGCTCTTACCTATTTTTGAACTCCAGCAGCTGAAAAGCCTTGCTTATGTATGTGCAGAAAGCTGAAGAGGTCAGCGGTTTGTGGAAATACTGCCAAATTGTGAGGCTCCTGGGAGGACTGAGCCCAGGAAATAGATTTAAAACTCTTGACTAAGGAATGCTTTGAGCACCATCTAATCACTTCACAAAGAAGCAAAGGCAAAAGGCAGATCATGAATTATCTGCTCAATCGTAATGATAAACCAATGTCTTTGGATAGTTGCATTTACGTAGCTAAATTCTTAAAAAATAAAATGGCCACCTTATCAAGTCAGCATGATTAAACTCTCACTGCTGAAATGTCTGTTTTGCAAACGTGCTTCCACATCAAAGTAGGTAGAACAAAAATCCCTGGCACCTCTTCTCAGGTTGGCCATCTCGTGTGTGTCACAGGAAGGACCACTGACAGCTGAAAACACTTCCCCTCTTCCTGCTCCACTACTGCAAGGCTTTCCTGTGGAAGAAGGAACAAAAAACAATTAATCCCACTGTTTTTTTTCACCCATCCATGGCTTCAAGCCCAGGCTACTGCTATCCCCTCCCTTCCACTCCTCTCCTCCTCCCGAAGGTGCCTGGGTGGGGGCTGCAGAGTGCTGTTGTTCCCACCTCCAGTTTTGGATCAGGGCACTGGTCTTTCTCTCATGAAAGCATTTGTATTTCACAACACGATCTGTGTCAGATACTGGGGTTTAAACATCAGGCTCAGCCCTACACAACCTTCCAGAGGATGTCTCACTTGATTTCAGCTCAGGCGGAAGCTCTGCCCTTCCTCCTGCATCCCCGGCCCACTCCTCTCCCCAGCAGGGCCCATCCTGTCCTGCAGTCTGTCCTCCTCCAGAAACCACACCCGAGTAAAGCCATTGCATATACCTGTTTAATGCACTGTGGTTGTGCTCATTTAGGGCAGAAGTGATACAGAGGAAGCAAAGCCCAAAAGAGATACACCTCCTACATGTTTCTAACCAGCTTGCACAGAGGTGGCAGGCAGAGCTCAGGCTTGCCAGCTTTCTGCTCTAGCATGAGTGGTTTTCATGGGCCTCCCCAGACTAGGGCTGTCTCCTTAGTTTTCTGAAAGAGAAGATGTTCACATTGCCCCCTCCTGGCACTCCTAGGGTGAAGCTTCCACCAGTTTGTCATCCACATGGAATAAAAACACCCCTACAACATTTATAGCCCTGGTGCAGCAGGGTTCCTGTAATGTACAGCTCGGTTGTCTGCCAGGGTAACATTAAGGACCTTTGAACTCTCCTGGTTTTTGCAGAGTGCCTCAGCCACCGGCTGGCTCCATGCAGGGTTTAGGGGAGTGTTTTAATTAGGACGAGCTAAACCGATGTGGGATGCAGGACATGTTATCAGAGCTGGCCAGTGAGCTGCAGAAGAGAAGCTCCTCACACCACCCCCTCAACAAAGCCTAAACCCTGCTCTTTCTGTCTCACACAAAGACCTCCAGAAATAGACTTCCTTCTGTTAGAAATATGCCAGGGTCTTCCTTCTTCAACCTTGCAGAAGACCATTTAATGTTAGAAAATGTTTTACAGAAGATATTGATTCCATTTGATTCCTGCTTTCGTTTGAAGGTGAAAATTGTCTTTCTAGTTCTCAAACAGAAGACAGTATAAAATTCTCATGAGACAAACATCTGTCTGTCTGTGGCTGCAAATGTTTAGCTCTTAAAGACTGGTCTTTATCTACTGACTTCCTTATACATGTATGTGAACACTGTGAGGATCCCTGCACTAATCTAATGAGGCTGCCTATGCTATGACTACCCAGTAAAATAAGATGATAAAAATATTGATCTTAAATTGGTAATACATCATTTGGCAATGTATAAGAAATGCCTCCCCAGACTCAGAATGGCAAAGGTCACCACTTCAGAGATACCATTTTTTGAAAGAGCGAAGCATTTTATATAGGGTGTACAAATGCCTGGAATGACAAAGACAGTGTTTCATCTCTGATCCAACAAACCTGAACTAAAAGCTGTCAGAGAAAGGATATGGTAAAAGGAAACACAAAGCCCATCTGCTCACACCACCAAGAAAAACAGCTACACAGTGCTACCACCAAGGAGAATTATAACTCGCAGCACATGAGTTAACAGACATCACATTCAGGAACAGCCCGTCTATAGGAGCGGCACTTAGCAAGTGAAAGATGCTAACTTGAATCCAACCTTAATTTTAGAAAGGTGAAGTTACCTCCTTTGGTGAAATTAAGGCCAGGTTATTTATTCTCTTCAACCGAGATACTCGCTTTCCATCAGCCATTCAGTGCTCCTGGAGGCAGAAGAATGTACGCCATACCTTTAATTAACTAAAAGGTTTTGAACAGGACATAAATCTCATACCACGACTTTTATTTTTTCCAGTTGCTAAGCCTTGTGCGTTTTTACACAGACTTGCTCATATGTTTTGGCTACAACTCCTTTTGTTCATCTAATCCCCATGTGAGGTGCAGGAGCGCTATTCCTGTAACATGACAACACTTGAGCCTCACCACTGAGGAGGAGTTTGCAGAAGTAACTTACAGGGGATTAGACTGAAATTTTTCTTGTAATGCTTTGAATGGCATAGCAAAATGCTCCCATGTTTTAAGGCATTAATGGCATGTCCCATTAAGCAGTAGGTTGTTTAGCCCGAATACTTCTGGAAAGAACATGTAAGCCTTATTAAATAAGGGAAGCTATTTCATTTTAATGTAGAAATTTTAACATTAATTTGTTTGCCTTGAAATAATTTCTGGAGTGGTTGTTTTAAGAACCTAATCTTAACAAAGCCATAGGAAATGGAAGAAAAAATTTAAATTAACTTACTTCATCCATTTGTAAATTGTTTAGGTTAATCACAGTAAACCAAACAGGATTCAGCCATACTTAAACACAGCCTTTGCCCAAGTGTAAACTGTTTATTATATGCATGACACACAACCAGACAAAATTAATTCCTGATTTGGGGAAGAGTCTAATTTGGTTTTATTAGCTCTAGAGGAAAGCATTTTGGCAGAAGGAAGTTCGCTTTTCCATGTTCTCAGGAAAACTCTCCCATGAGTGAGTGAGCAATGCAGCTGAGTCTCGCCACCTTCACCACATCAGTAGCTTGGCCTAAAACTGGCTCCTAAGGCAGGAGAGGTCCTTCCTTGAGTGGTGCAGGGCTGCCCAGGGAGTCACAGGGAGCCTCAACAGGTCAGACAGCTGAAGCTTGGAGAGATGAATCCTGCTCCATGTGCCTCCATGGGCTTGCATTAAGAGATGTTTAGTAAGACTGTAACACCCCTGAGGTCAATAGGTTTTACTTCAGCTATCTGACCCATCGCATCTATGAGTTATAGGCAGATCTCTAGTATGAAAAATGTGCTTTTCACACCAGTATATGGAGAGTGCTCACAGACTAGCTTAAAGAGTGGTTTTTCTTGTCTTTAAGTGTCTTCACATTGCTGCTAATGATAGAATATCAGGTTCAAAAATCCTAGATTTTTACAAAGAAATTTTTCCTTTCAGTTTTCCAATAAGAATTTCTGACAATCCCTGGTGATTCTTGATTGCCACATGGGTTGGCTAGGCTGGAGCTCTGTTTTTTCACACTGCTTGCCCTGATGTGCAAAATCAATCAAATTAGCTTCTAGAAGAGATGGAGATTTATGTCATGGACAAATGCATGAAATAAGCTTTGGATACAGGGTCAGACAGGTCAAATGATGATGTTCATCTTTCTACATCTCCTTTCCTATACATGCAGCCATTGCATTAGCAATTGAAACGTAGGAATGCCATATAGCGAATTAATCCTCTCGCCCTCATAGCACCACTTTTCTTGTTAGAGCCAAATATCTTGGCAATAATAAAATTCTTAACTTGAAGATATTAAATGCTCTGATTAGTAACTTGTGTATGCTTGTGACTCCATTTTGCTATAGTTTATGGTATGCTATAGTTTATGGCATCTTTAAATAACTGCATTAATTGTCTTCTAGGAGTAATTAAAATGAAATTATAGGTAGTGTGAGCTACATGTAGTGCTTTCATTAAGGCAATAACTATGGGGGGAAGAGCTCTTAATTGGGCAAGAGGGAGAAGCTCTTTTTTTTAACGTCCTACGCAAATATCTCCTACATGATTGTCTCATCAGGTTCAGTACTGCAGGACCAGAGCAACGTCTTCATCTTCCAGTTCTAAAGAAACCCAGCGAACTAAATACTGAGGGTATTTTTTATGAAGAAAAACATTAAAAAAAATAAAATCCCAGAAAAGAAATAATTTTGGGAAGAACTGCACAACTGAAAAGAATGGTGGCTGGCAAGGCCAAAATGTTTAGTATTTGTTTGGTTGTATCAGTCTTCTCTCCAGTTACAATCAGATGATAAAATATTAATTCTCAAACGAGGATGGAATAAGAGCAAAGTGGAAAATGCTTAGATATGCTGTATTGTTTCAGCTTGACTGATCTAAATGGAATTCATCCTTGCAATCCCAGATCCATTCATGCTTCTCTGACAACTCTGACTCTTCTGCATAAAAGGGGAGTGAGTACTACTTCAAATCCAGACACACATCCCATGGCTCTGTACTGAGGCAAGACTGATGCTCACCCACCCTACCCTTCCCAGACCCCTGCGTTCCAGCAGAGTCAGCACCCAGGCACGTGGCTCCAACAGGCCTTTCAGCACCCTCCAGCCTCAGCTCCATCCACAGCCAACCTGAGGTTCAGCTACCTGAGGACCAATTTCTCCAAGCTGCAACATATCCCAGGAAGGATTCCTGCAGTTCCACTGCTTGCTCCTGGATTGCCAAAGGGGCAGAGGTGGTACTTGCCATTTGAAAGGGTGTGAGAGGAGCTGGAGACCTGTTCAGGACTCTGTGTCTCAGGAAATTATAGAGGGTGGGAGGAATTAAACTGTTTTAAGGCAACTGGAAAAACAATAAAAAGAGAGTAGCAGTCAACATGGATCATCATGTGGGTTTTTTTCCTACGGGGCAGTAGCTTCTGTAAAACTGAGAAGATACAGTAAATATCATATGGCTTGAATTTAGAAAGCTTTTGACATCATCTCAAGTGATGTTATTATTATTAGCAAACTAGGGAAATGTTGCCTAAATTCAAGTATGGAGTGGGTGCAAAGTTGGTTTGAAAGATATACTAGTTACTACATAGATCCCTAGGTTCCTAGGACACACTGAGTACAGTTCCATAGTGACCAGGTCTAGTGCCTATTCAGTATTTTGAATAATAGCCTAAGTGATGGATTAAAATACATGTTTATTTAATCTGCAAAATGTATCACACTATAAGAGGCTGCACATGTGCAGCCAGGATGGACTGACAATTCAGATTGTTATTGACAGATTGAATAAATCAGAATATCTCAAGTTTGAAGGGACCCATAAGGATCATCAAGTCCAACTCTCTACTCCTTGCAGGACTACCTAAAACTAAACCCGATGTCTAAGAACATCATCCAGACAACTCCTTGAACTCTGACAGTCTTGACACCATGACAACTTCCCTGGGGAGCCTGTTCCAGTGACCAACCACCCTCTCAGTGAAGAATCTTCTCCTAATGTCCAATCTGAACTTCCCCTAATGCGACTCATGTTCTATTGCTGGTCACCAGAGAGAGGAGAGCAGCACAACCCCCTCTGTTGCCCCCCATGAGGTAGTTGTAGGCAGCAATAAAGTAACCCTTCAGCCTTCTCTTCTCCAAGCTGAACAAACCAAGTGACCTCAGCTGATCCTTGTAAGTCTTGCCCCCAAGACCTGTCACCTTCTTGGTCACCTTCCTTTGAATACACTAATAGTTTCGTGTCCTTCTTATATTGAGTCATCCAAAACTGCATAGAGTACTTGAGGTGGGGCCACATCAGTGCAGTGTAGAGTGGGATAATAACCTTCCTTGACCAGCTAGCTATACTGTGCTTGATGAAAACAACATAATCCTCTTTACTGGGGACACTTACAAAGGCATAACTAAGCATACAAATATCTAATGGGGAAAAGCCATGTAGAGCAGTTGGCCAAAGGAGCTCTAGTGCTCAGAGTGGATCACAGACCTACAAAAGTCAAGAGCGTCTTGCTGATACAAAAGAAGGTGAAGATCACACTGTGATGTATAAGCCACAATGGTGACTAAGATGCACAAAGTAATACTGCATCTCTTTTAAACCCTGGCAAGGTTTCAGGGGACTCTGTCTTGTTTTGGGCAACAGAATAATCAGAAGACTTAGAAACACAGCCTTTGGGGAAACATGGGAGGAATGCCTGTAATTCAGAACTAGAAAGGAAGATGATTAAGAGGCAATAAGATAATAATTTTGAACATGTAGAAGTTGCTAAGAAGAAAAATGTGTTGGCTCTAATCGTGGTGGATGGATCAAGCACAGCAGGGAAAATCTAGATTGTCTATTAAGAAAACCTCATGGGAAGGCTGCAGGACATCCAGCAATTTTGGTCGTTAATTATAGACTAGACAAAGGTTAGACCCCAGAACTCTGGTATCACTGATCCTATCCCAGGATGGAGATATTATCGTCTCGATGACATCTTCAGATCCTTTCCTGTCACAGGGGTTGCCCTACTGTGTTCAAGCTGTGTCTGCAAAGGTCTGAGTTCAGAGTGGTCAAGAAGCTGGAATTTTTGTTCTAGGGGAAATTCCAAAATGTGCTGGGACATGGGGCCGGACATCCTCTTTCATAACTCACCATAGAACATCGATATTTCTCATGGAAAGGAAAATATATAAAAATTCCCCAGACATTTAGATTGCTTCAGAATGAAATCAAGCCTGAAAACTCAGCAGTCTGAAGCCATACATCTTAGAAGTGGCTTGCATGCTCCTGACTCCATTTTAAACCCCAGTAAAGAGCAAGAGTAAGGAATCACTGGTCAGCTGAGGGGCTCAGAGTCAGGGAGTTGCATTTTTCATGCCACCCTGAGCTTCCCATTTCTCAGATTGGATGCCCCAAACACACCAGTGTTGTCATGGGTTACACAGCGTAGATACAGAGTCCCATCATTATTTAGGCAGGATGACAAGAAATGATCACAGGTCTGCACGTATTTCACTGAAGTCCACTGGAATCCAGTGTTTTCACAGGAGACTGCCTAAAACAGAGCAACATTTTTGGACAAATAACTTTTGTCTGAAACATCCCAAGAAGTTTTAGTTTTAATTCCCTCCTCTGCCACATACAAGATGTCCAGGAGTGCTTTTTGGAAGAGACAACCTGTGTGGCACAAGTTGGTTACCAGAGGACACACCAGTAGATGGAGCACATGACTAGGCAGCACCGCTCTTTAGCTCTGTAACACCAATTAATATTATCACTGTTCATTGCTCACAGCTTGAGACAACAGAGATGAGGGATAGAAGCCTGGACCAGCCACCGAGTCTGCTGCCCAGCTAAGGTTTCCTGGCTGCTCTATTCCAGATGGGAGGCTGGACCTGCTTTGATGTTTACAACCGAATTTCTTGGCTGGTTGTCTTTATTTATATGGCATTTCAGCTTAGCTCATACACTGCTATTTATACCATCATTATACTCATCACCACAATTTTATGTTTCTCAAGTATTTAGCATATCCTACCTCTAACCAAAAAGTTCTTGCAGCTTTTTGGAAAGTCCCAAAGTTTTTGCACTTTTTGCACGTGTCTCCCCTGCCACAAGCTCTTAAAATCACCTAGTTCTTCATGCATGTCAAACTCTAAAACTTCCAACATAGCTTCATCAGCAAATTTCATCAACATGTCTGATCTTTCTGAAAGGGTTAATGATGACAGTATGAAGCTAGATTACCCCAGAATCAGTATCAGTATTTGAGTAGAATCTTCCTCTCTCCATCACTCGTTTTCATCTTTCACTAGATAGTCCTAACCACTTTACATTTTCCATACTGCTCCCCATCTTATGTAGGTTTTTCCTAAATGATACCACATCAAATACTGTAGGAGTCCAGTCTAGAAAATCATTTTTTTTTTTTTCCCCAGAAAGCTCTCTGGTTAGCCTAACACCACGTCGCTCTGCTGAGCTCATATCACACTATGTCCCATTTTTCACTCACTGCTGTCTCCTGGTAGTGATTCCTTCAACAATTTTTCTAAAGCCACAGTGCAAGTTTTCACAAAAATAGAAGTTTTAAATTCCTTGTGCATCATTCTTCAGTAAAACAGGACAAATAACATTTCTTTCTCCCCCCTTTTGTCTAATTTAGTTTCCCAAGGCCAAATTAATTGGTCTCCCACGTTGTACCATGAAGTCCTGATCTTGGCATTACCATAGTTCTGACAGGAGCAGCGAGTGATCATCATTTGAGCATCTACACAAATCCATTGCTGAGAAAGAGAAGGCAAAATGTCACTTCAAAATAGCAACCTGAGTATTGCTTTTGATTCAGCTTTCAATCTCCCTCCTTCTGCTACTCTGACATTTTGCCCATGGTGCCAAATACTAAAAATCTCTGAAAAATTTCCAGGCACGAGAGAGGGCAAAGAAACAGCAAGAGCAAAAATCTGTATCATCTGGCACAAGAGGGGCAGGATGTATAAATCTGCCAGTGTCAGTGCCTGCCAGATTTAAGGAGTCACTTCTCAGAATGACAAGCTGGGTGAAAGTTTCTTGGAAGAAGTGTTGTGCAGAGGACACTATAGACTGCACAATCCCAAAGGCAGATGTTATTTTCCATGAGCCTCTGCTATTTCATGGCAAGTGTTTTCATCATACTTTCCACTTTTCAATTGCTTTGTAGAAATCAATGCTCTCCAAGTTACTTACAAGAAAGAAATTATTTCATCAAAACAGAACATCTGTGTTTGACAGAACTGTTAGTGTCCAAGCCCTTCACTTTTTATTACTTGATTTTGTCCTTCATAAAATAAAGATTTTACTGGGTTTTAATTAGTTCTAGAAATCTGATCAATTGTATTTCAATTGTACATGAGCTTCTAAGGCTTAAAGTGGGTCATCTCTGTTGGACTTTTCCAAGAGTACCCTTTCAGTAACATTTTTATTACTGAGACTGCTTTAAAACAAACCTTACCCTGACACATACAAAAATCATTCCTGTACTACAAAGTGTCCTAACTTCTGGAAGAACTTCTCTAGGATCAATGGATAGACCATGCATTATGGGGGCAGATTGCTCAGTGTCAGGGTATACACAAGTTCTTTGATGACTCTGTGGTGGGTACTGCTTCACCTCTTCACTTATGCAGCAGAGCCGTGTGGAGCATTCATACACATTAAATTCAGCAGAGGTTAATCATTTGCATGAACATTGTTTCCTTCTGTGGGTTTGCCTCTAAACCTTTGACATTCTCTTTATCATACCTCCTGCTGTGCAAATTTCCTTGTTTTGTTTTGCTTCTCAAAGTAATTTTTGGTCGATTATTGTGTAGTTACACAATTAGAATAATAACAACTAATTTTACATCTGAAACAAAACCATGTAATTGTGGGAGAATAGATTCAATTTAAAGAAAGAAAACCCCTCCACCAGGGTTTCTCATGGTTTGTACAGTGCATTTGCCAGAAAGTGCTGCTCTGATTGAATCTAACCTGCAATTAACATGTGCAATTAAGACATAATGAATGTGTGCAATTGCATTATTTTGGGATGTAACAGTACCAATATTTAGCACTTCCTGTACTAGACACAGTGCTTACAAGCTCTAACGATTTATCAGCATTTAACAATTATGCCACAGAAAGGAAAGCATACTTACCTACAAGTGATTTCCAGGATGAACACACTTCACTCTTCCATTGAAATCCCATGGAAGCAGCCAACAGGGAAGAGAGGCTGGGCAGAGTTGGCACTGTTGAAAACAGGTGACTCAAATGACACTTTCAGCTTAACCCTGACTGTGTCACAGAGTTCATGTGTGACATAATAGGAGAAAGTAGATTTAGCATTTCGTATTTTTGAATTATTCTTCTGCTCTGCATTCAACATTTCATATTAGTTTTGTAAGCCAAATCATGCTACCCAAGGATTTAAAAATAAAAATTATTTGAGCATGAACTAATGCTGTGATCTGTCTGTATGAGGAAGCGCCAGACACATAACTGGTTTTTAGAGGCATTCTGGGCATGCAGCCCTACCAGTTCTACCAGGCTTCTCTTAAAGGACATTACTTGTCCTTTAAGGGTCAAAAGATGTTTGAAAAGCATCTTAATGCATACATTTCAATCCAGTCTCACAGAAATAAAGATAAATCGGAGTCTCTAGGCACGAATCTTGAATAAATAACTAAGATGTTTCGAGTACCAAACTGCTGGTGTTGAAATGAAAGATCCCAGTGATAAAACTCGGGGCCCAATCCAGCAAGGTTTTCCAGTTAAATCAGTGAGAGTTAGAAGCATTAAAATCAAACATAACCAGACTCGATTGATTTGTATTGATCTGTCAGAGAAAATCATATTCAAAGTCTTGAGACCAGGACTGCTTGTTCCAGGCACGATGATTTGTGAGTGATTTTGCACATGGACCCAGCACAAAATGCCCAGAGTTCTCACAAGATGCATCCACACAACTGAAAGCAAAAACTGCCTCAGCATCCCTCTGTCTAAATAATTCCTTCCTTTCCTAAAGCTCTGTTTTGAAAAAAAGAGTATTAAGAGTAGACAGAAGAAATTGCAAAGATTGAAACAGCCAGTGGATCAGCTTCTATGCTGATTTATACCTGTACTTTATTACTGTCAGAACTTGGCTTAGCATCCTGAGAGATGGCAGTTCTCTGTAACTAGGAGAGGCAGGGGTCATGGGCCAATCCCATCTAGCTACAATAGTAAATAAATAAATAAAATGGCCATTTCTGGGGAAGCAAGAAAAAACCCCAAAACTATTTAACCTCTTAATTCGAAAGGAGGAATAAGATAAATTGTGACACATTTTCATTCAAGATGTTTATTAAAGATGATACAGGCACAGCATACAGACAAAACACATCCTGAAGCAGGGTTACACTAGGTTTCACATTTTAAAGCTGTGCTGGCAGTTTATTCTTTCTCCATCTAGAAAGCTCATGAATACCTTCTTTACATATACTCCTGCATTTTTAGATTGACAAATGACAAATACAACCTGTATTTATAAGGGTGTCATTTACTTCACTTTCTATTAAAATCACCAGCTACGAAGTAGGTGTTTTGTACATACTAGTCCTAAATAGGAAACTATGAGAAAATAACACTAGTCCTGGAATAAGACCATCCTATTGTGCACTGGGATATGATAAGGGGTCAGCAACCATAGAAAATATATGGAGATGAGATAAGGTACTCACATCACACTGGAAGTTTAACCTATACTTTTGAAGAAATCAGTGCATATGTTGATTGGAGACCTATTTTCTGCAAATATTAAATAAGTGTCATTTCGTTCTCATGTCAAAATATTATAGTTGCTACTGCTATAGAAAGGAACTGGTTACTTCAGTCTGACATGTGCCGTGTCACAGTAGCTGGAAACAGAAATGCACTGACACAATGAGAAACAAGATAGAAACACTTTGTTGATAGTAGCTGTGTCATGAAACACCATGGACCAAATTCTTAGCTGACAGAAGGTGACATAGCTCCCCTCAAATTAAAAATCAAGTACTCACCAAGAATCTGAACCATAACCAAAACATCCTGACACTGTATTTCCCTTCAAGGTCAAAAAAGACAAGGAAAAGGGGTAACAGTCCTATCTAACTCAAGAAGCAACAGCAAAGTCATCCCATCCATTCAGCACCCCCTGCATATCCTGTACTCCACCCAGAGTGACTGGGAAGCTAGATAAGGTTTATGGGCCCTGAAGTCAGTTAAGCACTTTCCAAGCTGGTATTGCCAGAAACACAAGATAGTAAATGAGAAAGTGAACTGTGCATAACAGGGCAGAATCCAGGGACCACATCATCATATTCATATTAATGTTAATATCAATGTGGGTTTTGGCTTAAAGTCCAGGGGCTCACTGTAATAGCACAAGAATATTCGCTTCCAGGGCATTGTTAAAGGCATCTGTCAAGTGTTGCAGGGTGACTCTTGCTCCTATCTACTGCTCTGATAGTGTGACCTCCCTGGGTATCATGACTTTGTTAAACTTTCCATACTATGACCCTGCAGACTGTAAGTATGAATGTCAGAAATTGTTGGATCCTAACACAATGTAGGAATTGAAAGGAGAAGTGTTTAAAGACAGCTTTCAGCAGAACAGAAAACATTATAGCAGAAAGGTTCATATTGGTCAGTGCCACCTCAAATACAAAATAAGCAACAAGCAACAAAACATTAAAGTTAAGTAGGCATTGATTACAAGGTGAAAGACATGGCTATTTTCATTAGTTTGTTGCAAGAAAATCACATCAGAAACAAAATTCTATATTTATAAAATGAATCATTTTATAGACTAAAACCAGATCAAAAGAAAACTAATTCTTAACACAAACATAAAGTTTAGGATTTAATTTTGTAATTTAAGATTGACCAAAAATACTCAGACTGTTTATATCCTAAAATCACAGGCAAGCTTTCACTGATCACCACTACCTTAATCTCAGTGACTAAATATAAATTATATACTGATAACAGTCATCTCAGATCTGTAGGAAAACACAGACAAGGACAAATATGTAATTTTGCTATACTTTTAATATATAATCACCATGCATAAAAAATACATACCTTTCAGGTAAATATATTCAATTTTACTCTGTTATAATTTTAAAGTGCATCTAAAAGCTACTGAATAAATCTTTATATGCTGTAAAAACAGCAGTTTGGAAATGACAGGTAGCTCCCGTTAACAAAGAGGTAAGGAGTTCTAAGTGCTATTCCAACATTCTCAGCTCTGCTAAAGTGGTGGTGGTATTTTGGGTGGGTAACACTGGCAAACACTGACTGGGCCCAGTCATTGTATTTCATAGAATCAGAACATCAGTTAGGTGGGAAGAGACCTCAGTAGGTCATATAGTTCCACCAGCTCAAAGCAGGGTCACCATTGGTTGTTCCGGGCTTTGTGCAGGTGGGTCCTGCAAACTTCCCAGGATGGCAACTGCACAAGCCTATGTTGGTTGTGCTCATGGTGGAAAACCTGGGCAATCCATCCAGTTAAGGGCCTTAAGAAATGCTTCATACAAGTCCATGATTTGAAGTCTTATCAGTGTAATTACCAACCAGGCCTCTACCCCTAAACAGATACCAAACTAAAATATTGACAGAGCAGACAGAGTATTAACTAGCATTTTAAAGCTCACTGAGCTAAATCCACTCCTAACAATAACTTCAGAGGAGTATTGCCTGCATACGTAAGTGACCAGTTTGAGCTACCCTGTGCACAGGCACCCCATAAATAGCTGTCTTTCCTGGGACATAGACACCATTTTCAGAAGTACTCCCTTCTTGAGGAAGCACTTCCCAGAAGGGAAGCAGTGGTGCTGCAAGCACTGGCTTGCCCCTGGACACTCTCAGCCCCCATCAGCAAATACATCCATGTGAAGGGGTGTTCTACCTGCAAAGCTCTCAACATCACTCCATAAAACGACAGTTTCCAAACTACATGTCAAGTTTTTTACTACCTTTCACAAAATAGTACCAGAACGCTGCTGCCATTCTCTATCCATATGCATCACATTTGAGCAGTGCCTGGTGCTGTGGAGCTACAGCTACAAATCCTTAGCAAGCAGTTCAATTTCATCCAGCAAGAAGTCCATGTCCTCTCGACTAACTTGTGAGCTGATCACCACCTGGCGGAAGAAGTTGACTTTGCCCTGGTGAGGCTGGTACCCAAGCATCATGCTGCCCTTCTTCATCATCCTTTCTTTAATTACAGGAGCAACCTGAAAGCAGAGACAAAAAAGGGTTGATGTCACATACAGTGGATTTGGGCAGGAACTGTATTTTGTGACTCAGAGTTCTTTTAAAGTGGCTGAATTTGGCATATCTTTCCTACCTTCCCACTGTCTGCCCCCAGAAACATTAAAGGTCAGACCTGCAGGTTTAGAGGCAAACAGTGCAGAGAGACGCTCCGGTTCTGGGACTCCTGGCAGAATCAAAGTAAGATCTAAAATCCTCAGAAGCCTGCTGCTTGGGCATTCATGTTTGCCATGGGAAAGCTTGGGTTAAGGTCCCTAGTCTTCCTGGTTTAGATCAAAGGTTTGAACTCCAGAAGAACATCAGTGGCAGCTTGGTAAAAGGCAGAACTTCTCTCCTTGTGCTAGCTAGACCAAGCCTGACTACTCACCCTTGATGGCCCTTCTCCACATCTGCAAAGCAGCTCTCTCTAGAGGACACTCTCCACAGAACCTTTCTGAAATTTAAGCTGCCAAAGAAGTCAGTATAATGCAGTATTAAGGGACAAGGCCTGATCCTGGAGCTTAAGATTTCCTCTCAGATTTAAGGCGTAAATAGCATTTGGCTACACCACTGTTGTGCTGAATGGCATGAAATTTCATAGGTGACCCACTGCAGAAAAAAAAAAAAATGAGCAAGAATGGCAGAGTCAGGTCCTTATAGCTGAACACTTGATCTCGTCTCAGCAGGGCTATTAACCTTGTCCAATTAATCTTGTGCTTAACTTTAAGCGTGTGAATAGTTCTGTGTTCTCATGCTTGAAATCAGTCATAAGCTTAACTGGATTGATGGATTGAGTACTCTATTTCTTGAAAGACAGAATTCAATATAAATAATTATTTTGACAGAAGTAGTATTTTTTAGAATGTGTTGCATTTTAATATGTAACTACTAACATTAACGTATTTCAGAACAGTGCATTCCATTTCTTCCTTTTGTGATGGTTTGACTTTGAACTAAGCAAATAGGTGTATGGCCTAACCTTGGTTTCTGCATTAATTTATTTCAGCTCTAAAAGTTACTGCCAGAACTACCACCTGATCTGCAAAAGAAAAATGATTTCACTAACCTTGCTTAATAGCTTTATTTTCACGTGGCACATTTTAGTCAGCAAGTCCCATACAGTTTGCTTAGATAGAAACTGCTAAGGTTTTCAGCACTAAGAGCCTAGCTTTCCTGTATTTGTTTAGTAGTCCATGTGTAAATTACCATTGTTTCAAGATGTATATTGAATTCAGAGGAGGAGTGTTTATGGTTCTAACTTAATTTGCCCCTCTAATTTTGGTTTATCTTAGTGACAAAGTTATGTGGTTTATTTAGCATTTGCTTTTTAAGCTATGAGAGTGATTGAGTCAGAATTCTAATTAAAAACTAGAGTGTGACATCAGTATGAATTATGCACATTAAAGCAATGAATATCCTTTCAGAATGCAATATGCATTCAGGATTTTGGTTTTTTGCGTATTGCTGCAAGTAAAAAATGAGAAATAAGTTGTGAAAGTCATTCTGATAAACATTTGGGAAACAAGATAACAATGAGGACAGGAACACTCAGAATTACAACAGAAATGTTAAGAGGCATACTGTGATACCTCCAGTCACATTCAATAGCACTTTTTCACATAAAATCCATAAAATCTAATATGGAGCTCCAGTTGTGCCTCCTACATAATGATCCTAATGAAAGCTACCAATGAAAACACAATTCTACTGTGTATCTGCAATGCGTACATCATTTAGAAGCGGAAGTTATCAAATATATCCCTATGCCATCACCCACCTGGGTTTCTGTCTGCCTAGTAAATGATTCAAGGATTCCTCAGTTTTCTTGCTTCATAGCTCAGAATTACACCAGACTAACCTAATTTAGTTCATACTCAAGAAAAAACAAACAAACAAACAACAAAATAAAACAAAAAACAAAACCACCAAAACACAAACCACTGGAGTTCTGCTTGGGTAGAGCTATTTTGCATGAGACAGCCTTCTTCACTGTGAAAAGTATGTTACTCAGCAGACAAACCTGTCTGCTTCAGACCAAACATTCCAAACTGCATCCTAACAAACTGCTGGATGCAGTACTGGGCAGTGCTAACACTACAGCAAAATCTGGGTGTTATAATTGTTCTCGCACAATTTGCCAGTGGTGGATTCAAATGAGAAAACTCTTGGTTGGGAACACTCCAGTTTATGCACACCAGTGAACAGACCTGCAACACACATTCTCTTGAACAGTGAATAACTTGAGCATGATAAAAACTCTCCTACAATTTGCATGTGTTGAACCTGACAGCACATGAGGCTACTAAGAGCTCTACTCTTCCATTTTTATTCACACCAGCTATAGGCTGAAATAGCAATGACACTGTGATGGTGCTCAGAAAACATCGCACCCAGGAGGCATTGTGCTGGGCACCGTATACATACAGAAAAGAAAAAATTCCTCCAGCCTGGAGCTTGACAAGAACCCCCAAGCAACTTGTGCTGATGGAATAAAGACACTACAAGTGCAAGGGGAGAAGCAAATTCTTAATATACTTTCTCAAGCTCTTCTTTAAGATTCAAATCCCTATGGCAACTTTTAGCCTTTATTGATGTTCCATCAGAGTTATTTCATCTTTTGTATCACGCTATCGATTCTCTTCATCTCAACATCCAGTGCTCCACAATCCATCAACCCAAAATGTGCAACAGCACAAATGGAGACTATGAAAGCAAAAACATTTAGAGCTTCAGTAATTTGAGGACTGTAAATATTTACTGTGTTTCAGTAAGTCTTCTCTCACAGAAAAAAAAGGTAGAAAAATAGCAATTGAGTTATCTCACTTATCTCATTCCTCCTCCATACCAATGAACTTGTCATCATATTTTTATATGCATCCATCCTTTTTTGAAGGCAAACCAAACACTTCTCCCTTAAAAGGAGCAAAACAAAACATAAAACTATCTTATGGGCTTTTGATGGGATTATTTTTTAAAAGATTTTCCATCAAGTATTTTGCATGTTCTATTTGCTAATGTGATGCAGTCAGTGTAACAAAACTGTAAGGGATCTTATCCACAGAAAACAGTAAGGAACAGAATACACGCACAAATGCTTAAGTACATGTCTCACAGAAGAACCATGAAATGATACATGAATGCTAAGGCTTGGAATTGAGGAGCACAGGGTATGACTGCTAACTGAAAGTAAAAGCAGCTACCACATTGCAGCAGAAAAAATAGACCTATAAGGAAATAATTGCCTAGTGAGGAATTCAATGAATTTAATTCCCACTGAAGTCAATGAGATCTGAGGATGCACAAGCATCAGAAAGAGCTGCACAGCCCCATTCAGGATAGGCTCCTCGGAAAGTAATTTAGTGAGACTAAGATTGCTTCACCCGTCAAATTATTTTACTACAGAACTTACTTCAAATTGTAAACCTAATTCTTTATGTGACCCTTCAGTAGAGCAGTCTCAGAATTTTAAGTGTAATGTATCTTAAAACCAAAGCCCTCTTCTCTCCTTTGTTCCCTTCACCTCTTGCTTCCCACTGCTGGCCTACCCTGCCAATCCATTCTGAAGATTGTTGTTTCAAATGCTCACTACAGCAGCGTATTAGCTACCAAACATGTCTTTCCTCCACCTAGAAAGGTGGGGAGGAGGTGCAGTGCACAGAAAGCCATTCTGCAACAGAGCAGCTCATTGCACGGTGCAGCCAGTGGCCCAGGGAATTGTTTCCTGACGACTGGTGGGTGCATCACAATCTCCCCATGCAGACCTACACAGAGTCTGTAATATCTCATGTTTCTCTTACTATTAATAGCAGAGTATTTTAAACTAAAGCAAAAATGTCATAGTAGTTTAGCTCCTTCTCTATCTACTTGGGTGACAGGACTCTTCTCCCACTCTCAGC
The DNA here is from genome assembly GCA_013398125.1 of Aegotheles bennettii. NCBI lineage: Eukaryota > Metazoa > Chordata > Aves > Caprimulgiformes > Aegothelidae > Aegotheles > Aegotheles bennettii. The sequence continues at coordinate 203,112 of VZRW01012354.1, forward strand.
CAGCACGCAGCCACACTACAACCAAAGGAAAGTTCTAGCCCTAAAGTTTAAGATGCTTCTTATCAGGAGTCCAGACCACAGCTGATCCTCATATATATTCACATGGAAGATATCAGTGTTACTTCCCAGCACATACACACACATAGAGCAATGTGATAGGCAGGTAGGGCCAGCTTGGACACTACAGCTGAAGTATCTATTGCTCCAGGAGGATCAAGAAAGCAACATATCTTCCACTCCATATCTCAAGTATCCTTGAGAAGAGTGGTTCTGCACAATCATACCACAGGGCAATGCCTTCAAAACCACTGTGTTTCCCCTAACTAACTCATCAATGGAACACAATGCAAGTTTCTTCAGCACTTCAAGAATTTCCACCAAGCTCAGGCCATGACCACATAACACACTCCAGCAACCACCATTAATGACTGGCTCATCTATAGAGCTGAGCACTTTCTCAGCAGGAGAAGCATGCACCTAGTGTCTTCAAGAGCTAGTTCCCAAGTCTGGACACCTAAAATCCTTTCAGAAGACTTGATGAAACACCGATTTGAGATAATTTCTTCTTCTTCCATCTAGCAAGGCCTCCAAAGCCATTTCCACAGTGGTGAAGCTATGTAAGTCTGATTCTTCAGCTAAGAACAATTTCCTAGCACATGGGTTTCTTATGTAAAGTGAAATCTGCAGAGTAGCTCTGTTACATAAAGTGATGTTCCCAACCCATTAGTCATGGCAAAGTGTTATTCTTTGGAATTCATTCATTGTAAGCTACCTTCTGTTGAACAGTATGGACATTTGTAATTAGAATCGGTTTGTAAAAGTTTACTCTTAACAAAAATTAAAAACAAGCCCAAAAACAAACAACAAAACCAAAACATAGTAAGATAATTGGGTGCCTGGTGCTCAAGTCCTATATTTAGTCCAAAACAGCTAATGCTTTCTGATGACAAGGGACAAAAAAGAGTAACGTAGCTGGCTCTTTTGTTCATATGAGGTAAATCCTCTGAGTCCCCAACTCCAATTGCACTAATGCTGATGGATGTGGATATCCAAATAAGTTGTTCTAAGGAGAAGCAGAATTTCCCAACAAATGTGCTACCTTGTTCTTGCTGAAATACAGAAATAAGCACCTACTGGTTTTAATTAGCCTTATTTTTCTGTTTTAATGTTGTCTCTGACAATTGCAGTTAACAGATACGCTGAAAGTGCAAGAAAGCTCAGGTTGGACAACTGCAGAATAGCTCACTGATAATGGAAGATCATGTCCAATATTGGTTATAAATTTCTTTTTTCATGCCTTCCCCTTAGTCTATAAGGGATTTCATTTTAGACCTAATCCAGTATTTTCAAACTGTCTCATCACAAATCCTTTTCTATGCCTCTGACATTGTACCCATTACCTGAACGCTACCTGCACTGCTGTCATTCTCACAGACTCTAGTTGTATTAGTCTAGTCATACTAGATGTTGACACATCACAGCTTTTGCAAACTGTAGGCTAGAGGCTATACTCTTTAAAAGCAACATTCTGTAAATTTTGTAGTTAAACACTAAGGCAACAGGAATGAGTTGCAAATTTACAACAATGCTGGGTAAAAATATTCTGCTAAGCAATGAATTTATGAAAATATATTAAGGGGAAAAAAAATACGAATTTGACAAATAGCTCAAGTAAAAAGACAACATTAGCCAGAAAAATAAAGAAACCAGAAAAGCCTAAAGGTTTTCTAAATTTTTAAAACAAAGGTATTTTGAGTATTGGTTTCAAAGCACTGTTTTCAGTTAAAACTTAAATTCAATTGGAAATTGATTCATTTTAATTGCAGCCAGTAGAAAAGGACTGAGGAAACCAAAATGAAGCAAATTCCTTCAATTTTAGTTTGTCTGAAAACAAAAATTCTTTCTGGTCAAATAAAACCAAGAATCGCTTCCAGTGGCTTAATTCAATGGCCAAACCAAAAAATCCATTATTTGTCCAACCATAAATATGTGGGATCAAAAGTGCTGACACTGCTTAACTGAAACATCTGTAGAATTTTTGCCTCCAAGAATAGACAGAAAGTATGAGAAAATTCATGAGACTGCCTGTTCTGTCAGCAAAATTTGGCTGGAAATCTCAAGCAAACAGCTTCAAGTAGTGTGGATGACTCTAAACGCGCTAGCCCAGCAAGTTCTACAAAGTCAGAATGCCTTTAAAAACTGGTGTTAATACTGGCAATCAGAATCATTTTTCCAAATCTTTTGGAAAGTTCCCAGGTCACCGAGCATCTATGCAACACAAAGCTGAAGAGCTATTCCAGCTGCTGGCAGCAGCAACTCCCAGTCACCGGGCCCCATTCCGCTTCTAAAATTAATTTCAAAATTGCCAGGGATTTCAATGGAAGCAGAATGTAATTATCTACATTTCCTCCTTATGCGTCTGCTTCAGGTGGCAGTTTGAAAACAGCTTTCAGCTTTTACTAGAGAAAACCACACTTGCAGTAAATCAATAACCTTTCTAGGGATCCACAAAAGAGGCTAGACAGTGTTGGAAAGAGAAGCATATTAGCAGCTCGAAATATTGCTCTTCCTCAAATACAGCCTCGATAAAACTTTCCAAGGTACCAAATACTGCAGTAGAAAATGGCCAAAGATTTACAGCTAGAAGACAAAAAAGTCACACTTTTGACAAAATGGAAAGATCACATTGTCATGATTTCACAAAAATGGAAAACACATTTTGTGTTCTTGACTCAATTATTCCTTGCAATGGAAGACAAGTTTATACAGAACAGTGTCTCATCTGACCACAAAAATCTATTTTGGCTACCCAAAAGGGGGCAAATTTTCCTTTGGAATTTCATGATTGTTGCTTAAAAGACAACTTATTGGGTATTCAAAGTCTAACTATTTATGCTTCCTGGAAATGACCTGTTTGGATTAATGTATATTCGTAAGAATACTACTATTGTACAGCAATTGCCACTGAAAAAGTGAAAAAACCCACCACTAATTCAGTGAAGTATTTGGACACAATTTTAAACTTTTACATATGGACTATTAATTTCAGTGGGTCTTTGCAATATTGCCTCTTATCTTGCTTAAATGGTAGCACAGTGGTTGAAGTATCGGATACAGACTCAACAAAAAGGACTGGTCCCTAACCCTAGCAGAGGCTGTTTGGACAAATCACTCCATCATTTTTTGGGTAACAGGTTTCTTTCTTCCCCTCACGGGAGGCATATTACCCTTCAGGGCAGTAAAGTCTCTATGTGTTCATACATCTATTTTAATCGGCCCCGAAACCTCAAGGGTGCTCTGTACGCTAGTATGATATATACTAACTAATTTCTGTGCCAAACAGGCCTCACAAACATCTGTCACAGCATAGCTGCATTTCCCAATGTGAGTGCAGAAGACAACTTTGATATCGATGATACCAGCTAGTATCATGTAAGAACAGTAGCTGCCATTTTAATATTGATCATTGGATGCAACACAAGTGAACAAAACACATTCCTTGGTTGGTTGTAATCACAAAACTAGCTAAATACTATAAATATTTTGAAGTAATAGCACTCTCAGCGTATTATAGCACTGAGAAAACATATCCTCCACTGTTAAATATTTTTCCTTGCTTTGTGCTGCAACATCAGTTGCTGGCTTTAAAACAACAGACTTTTTCCCTTTTGGTGATAATTAAAAACAAACTCAGACCATTTGTCAGCTGTCACCCCAACCCGGACAATCGAAATACCAAATATTTGCACACCCAATCACAGCTTTGTTCCTGTAGCCAAGGCACTCTGTAAAACCCAAACATGTTTTTCTTTTGTCTAGAATTTGTTCTGGGCCCGCATCCCTAAACCACTAATAAATTATTGCCGTACAGTATTGCGCCAGTGTTCCCCTTGTACCACACCAGGCAACAAAACGAGAAATAGGCGCATCTGTCAAAATAGCAGTAACCACTTCCACATTCGGAGCAACTAACGTATCAAAGGAGAACAGATGCTGCTGTATTTTTGTACCGATAGTGACAGTCTCTGTGCACCTTTAACTCCGGGCTGTGAGGTATGTCCATGCCATCATATTTTGCACTTCATCTTCTCACCTGTTAGTGTTTGCCAGAAGACACATTCATGAACCCCACAAATCACTGAAAATGACCTGATTAATAGGAGATGGTGGGCTGGCTTTGGATTTTTATTGCCTTAAATGACTTCTTTAGCTGGTCATTTAAGCAACAAAAAATAGCCTTCAGACAAAGGCTTTTACACTAATGGTGTTTGCCTCTGAAAAGGCGGAGGCAGAACAGATAGCACCCAGAGCAGAATCAGCACTTAAAGACGTTTGTGTATGCTTTTACTTACAGCTAAAATGTACCTTGGTGAACACCACCGTTTTCCAGGTGCATAATTCCATGTCGTCTTTTGAGTACATGTGGCTTTTCAAGACAAATCACATGGATTTCTTATAATTTTTCTCATATTTCTGGGTTGCTTTACCAAGGTCTTATTAACAAGCCATGAAGAAAGTGCAAGCATTAAGCTAACTCCAAAGGCCAGCACACAATGCTATGAATACAGCACTCCGATCTGTTTAAATAAGAGTTGAGCACTCCTGGTTTTATAAAAACAATTATTTTAAAAGCTTTCATGGCGTACATAAGTTCTTCTGTGCAGCATTTCATTAAGATCCCATTTTAGTGACTAGCATTCAGTCTTTCAACCCTGCCAAAGACAAGCTCCCCTTCTCCATCCAGGATGAAAGGGTAACTTGTCATGTTGAAAGCAAGAGTAACTAACAAAAAAAAATCCTTTTTAGTTTGTATGCATAGGGATGAGCTTCTGTTCTACTCCACTGGGGAAAGAAAAGAAATCACAGTGCAATGTGAATGGCTGGGGCTGGGAGGAGCACTTTACAACAGAAAGATTACATTATCTGGTGACACAAGTTCAGAAACTCGACACACTTCTGGTGCAGAAAAAGGAATGTTGCTTCAGAAACCTGGAATGATTCCCAACTGTTAAGATCTTATTTACTATTTGCATAAGTCAGCTTCTGGCACAAGGTAGCAGCACCTTCTATATTTACATTACAGTAAGGATTAAAGAACACTATTATGTCTTTGTTCATATTCCTTAACCAGATCTAAGGAAAAATTAGTATTACAACAAAACTATATATCTTTTGTGTCTTTTTCTTTCTCTTTTAAAAACATCATTATGACTTTCACAGAGACTGCTTACAATCTGTAGAGGTGGATGAGGGAATGGTGTCTACCATGGCCCAGACTGCTACCACAAAAACAAAGCTGCTGTCTGAGCTGATCACGTAATTTAACAAAGAAAATTTCCTCTTTTCCCACTTCACCCAGTGAATTATAGGACCAATAACTGTCAGTTGTTAGAATTGTTTTGCTTACCCGATACTCATTTACTTAAAGCCCAATCTGGACATGAAATAAGGCCACTAAATCCTTCCACATGGAGCCCTATCAAAGTCAACAACACTTTCCCTGTGTACATCTTGTCTCAGGACAATGTTTATTCCAGCTTAGCTTTCCTCCTCTCCTCATCCCCAGTGAATATGTTTTCCTGTTTTCCCTCCCCACAACTGAAATGCAATATATATTACAAACTTCTGTGCTTAAATTCACGAACAATCAGGAAAACATAAAAATTAAGCGGGACCCCTGGAGTTTCCAAATTTGCAAATTTTCTTGCAATCTGAAAGGGTGGAAAGTGAAAGGAAATAATTATTTACACCTACAAGTATTTGCAAACTCAAGAACCAAAATAAAGTTAATTATTATTTATAAAAGTCTTAGCTAAATGGAAATAGACTACAGTCGATCCTTACATAATTTAAGAGCAGTTGGAGGGGGAGCAGCACACTGGACTCAAAATTTAGCTTCCCTATTGCAGAGATTTTTAACTATATACTTAACTCAAAAGGAATACATAGAACAAAAAATTTGCTAACCATGTGCTTACCCTGCAACCCCTACAGATACGGCTCCATGTTCAGAGGCACAGATTAAATCCTCTAATCTTGTATACCAAATTGCTCTGAGACCTTGTTCTTTCACCAGCCTGACATGGTATTCACTCTAGACCATGGTAAATGCCACGATTTCCATTAGTGCCACAGCTACCTATAAATTGCACCAAAAAGGTCAATACTGTAGCATTCAAAATAAAAGAATAGCAGGGTGAAAAAAGGTGAAAAACATGCATATTTTTGTAGGGCTTTCGCACTAACATACATTTTTATGAGAGAGAGACAGAGAGAGCAAGAACCATCTTTTGATCTTTGAAAGCAGTTACGAGCTGCTATATAAAACTCCTCCATTAAAGTCTGCTAGATTTCCTTTCCTTTATTGAAAAGGTTCTACAGAATTCAATAAATACAAACAATCTTCCTACAAAATTTATAAAGTCTCTGATTGATCAGTGGCTCCAGAAAAGATTATCTACATTGATCAACATTCAATTACAGAAGACTGCCATCAAAGTTGTGGGGAGTTTTATAGTTGAATTCACCTGCAGTAGAGTTAAAATAACATGTTTCCTTATAACTCTATTAAATTTGAAAGAAAGGTCTAAATATCTACTGCATCGATTTCAATGTCAAGTGCTACTGCTTTTAGAAGACCTCTTCTCAGAGTTCTTTTATAAGAAATTTTGTAAGACTTGTAGATATTTCTGACCATACTGACCTCTCTGGAAGCAACAAGAAATTCCTCCCTTGTAGGCATGAAAAAGAAACATTCCATCTCAAACCTCTTGAGACACCTACAGTCAGAAAGGAATTTGTGCTTAAATATCTGAAGCACAGACTGAAATCTGAAGTCCTAGAGAAAACTTCGGATCTCAATACACATGAAGGAGCGGGATTTCCTCTCACCCACACAAATACTCCTGACACCATTCACAACATTACACAAATACAAAGACCGCTTAATTGAGAAGATGATGCAAGCTACACACTTTTTCTAAGGCATTACTATTAATCAATATTTTCTGAACATTTCTGAAATTTCCACTTCTCAAGCAACAGTGAGGAAGGGCAGTTTTACATGAAGAAAAGACAGAGTTTAGGACTCAACCCTTTTCTCCCCTGTTTGCAAATTCAATGCTTCCTTGCAGTTTCTTAAAGAAGTGTTTGATACAGTAGGAGGCAAGTGCAGCTCCTGCTCCTCCTACTGAAGCTGGTGATAGGAAACAGAAGAGTGCTAACGTAATAAGTAGATACTCATTTAAGTGGAGGCAAGCTTAAGATTTATTGACCCGAGAGCAAGAGTTCAATATTTATTCAGAGAACAATAAATCTTGATACTTGGTTCTAACAGATGTTAATCCAATGTATTATTAAATCCATCCCATTAAAGCTAATTAGATTGTGTGTCCTCGTGAGTCTTGTTGCCAATAGTCATTAGTATTGCATGGGTCATAATTACTGTGCTTTGATAATTAAATCATATAAATTCCAATGAAATTAAATATCTGGGGATAAAAATACTTCTTTTTCTCTACCATGACTCCAGAATTGTACATTTCATTGGGTTCTTCATTCATGCTGCTGTAGAGCTTCTTTCCCTTCTTCTGCCAGGACCAGCACTGCTAAGGAATCAAAAGCTCTGTTTGAGCTACACCATTTTTAAAACTCTCTCATTTGTCTTAAAAACCTCATACTCCTAAAGCCACATCCATCTGTTCATGCACTAGGAAAGTAAGGAGCTGACACACAAATCAAAAAGTAGCTGCTGTCAGGAAAAAGAGAAAGGGAAAAGAAAAGGGAGTCATACTCCTAAGTGTAAGTGAAAAATTCCTTCTGGTTTGCAGTGTTACAATGCTTTCCACCCCCACATTTCAATGTACTTCATAAGTAAGAGGAAATACTACTATCTCCATTTTAATTTCTGGAATGAACTAAGGCACAGAGAATGGAAATAACAACTAAGAACTTGACCACAACTCTAAGCCCAAGCTAGACACCACTCAGCTACATTAGTGAGTTAGCGTGCAAAACAGAGTATTTGTAGTGCAAATTTATCTTACAAATACTCTTACAAAATACGTCCAACACTCACTGTCATTTGGATCAAAGTGATTTCCTTCTGAAGGAATCACAGCTGGACTTGGGCATCATGGTGCGATGCAGAGTGCCCCACTCACAGCGCAGATGAAGGCCTTGCCTTTAATTAATGGAGAAAATGAGGCACTTCCAGAGTGATTCACCTCATCCTAGAGTAGGCATCTAAGGCAGATGATAGATAGGCTCAATCTGAAAAAACTTCTCTCCTCCTCCTCAGGCTTCAGTGGGAGACCTCTGCCTAAGTTTTAGATGGCTAAAGCAAGGTAAGATGAAGACTACGCAGATCAAAGATATCTAACATCCACATTCCTCTGCTGTTTCTAGACTATGGAACTGCTGGATAGGCCCAAGAGCTGCACTTGTTACCGTGCAGAGGGAGGATATCAGGAGTACAAGCAGAATCAAGGGAAACCAAGTGCCCCTTCATTGACTAACATGGTAGCTGTGCATTAGGTGATGTGTGTAAAGGCTAATCACAGAGAATATGAAGACCCAGCAAGGATCAGATAAACAAGACGCAGAGGAGCCCTAGTAACATGATCAGTTAAAACTGAGCACATAAAATTGACTACTCCTCTGACTATCGAAGGAGGACACTGGTCCCTAGTCTGAAACCCATAAAGAGAAATAAATTAAAAACTCTCACAGAAATGTCAGGCGAGGGCTACAGTACTTACTATAGGATATATAAGGAAGAAAATTCTGGAACTGTAGAAAATGTGCTATGGGATGCTTAGGTGAAGGATCAATCTTATGAACAGAGGGAGGTCAAGGTGCATTGGGGAGGAACAAGTGTGGTGAAAATAGAGAGAAAAAGAAGATAAACAGGGCAGTCAGATACAAACAGATATCTGATCAGAACACTCACCTAGCTGAACCCTGCACTTGATCACAGCAAACCATCCTGTATTCTTATTAAATACTATTTCTTTCTTCTTTGTGGATGTGTGCATACTAGTGAACTTCAAGACAGAAGAACCAAGTAGCAGGATAAGAGATCTGAGCACCTGCAACCTGAGAGATTTGCAGACCAAGGTCCCAGCAGCTGGATAGACTCAATATCTAAGACTAGCTACCAGAGAGATCATACTGTGGATATATTTACCTCAGAAGATTTCAATGCTTATCGTTTGAAGAGAGCTGGGTTGTTCATACCAGTATGACCATTATATGTGTTTAGGCAGGTGCCAGTAAAGACACTGCTCCGTGTGTTCATCTGTGCAGCCAGCTGTGTGCATATTGTGTATTTTGAGCGTGTGTTTGTGTGCATGCACATATGCACCTATTGTGTGTAGTCACTGGACCTGGGGACAGGAAACCACAGTGGCCTTGTATCTACTGGGCTGGAAAAGGAGGAAGCCCCCTGGGTTCTGAGCACACCTAAATTCAGTCACCTTCTGATATTGCACTGAATCACCACTGCTTTGAACTCTTTTCTGTGGTTGACAGTTTTCACTGAAATTGTGGGGACATGTGCTTTGAATCGTTTTCTATACATAAGAACACATTTGATCCCAGGAGCATCCCATTGGTCCCAAACATGCATACTGATAAATAGAAAACTCTGCCTTTGGGGTGGAGTTCATCTGGCTTCATCTGGCATGAACTTGAAATGGAACTTCAGACTAGGATTAAGTCTACAGCTGCTTTTACCTCATTATCCTGTTGTATGTCAAGTTCTCCAAGATCAAAAACTTAAAATGCACAGAATGAGACAATGTGAGGTTTTCAGTTCTGATTCTGTTTGAGGAAGAGCCATCTTTAACTAAAAACATTTGTGAGAATACGTGCTAACACCATAATAAGGGTGTGCCTTTGCTCTCTTGATGCTACTTCCTTCCATACGTTCAGAGCCAGTTTTTAGAAATTTAGCACATACAAATCCCTTCGGTGCACTACTGCCAAACTGATTGTGTTCATGCACAGATCCATTTTTCTTGTGCACATAGATTATTTGCATGCATATGTTACATCTATGCAAGTGTATACATGCAGCTGTGTAGGATGAATTCAGAACAAAAGTCAGACTTGCAGTGAACTCCTCTAAAAAACACAAAAGATGAGCCGAAGAAAAAACTCCAACTACATGGCACAACCTCCATCTCTCCAACGTGCTGCAGAGCAACTGATCATCCACATCTAGCACTACTACAGGCTACTGCCTTCCTACAAGCTTCAAACTGTTGTTATTTTACTTCCCTCAGATGATTCTCATTATAACCAGGCTGAGTGCTGAGTAAAAAAGTCAGTGTATGAATCATATCAACTCATTTGTCTGGAATCTTGCTTTTCCATGCATTTCCTTGTTGTTACACAGATCACCAGTGTAAAACATGTCATAGCTGCATCAAATTTCCTTTTGCTCTTCTTAACCCTAATATTGCCTGTGAGCAGATGCTTATTTACCATTATCCAGCTTCCAAACCACTGATGATCTGTGCCTTCACTGCCTGCCTCACAGAAGTCAGAAAGAGTTACAAATATTTAACTTGAGGTTACTGCCCAGGGGCAATCTCTTTATCCAGCTTCTGGGGTAGGGCCTCAGCACTGAGTGTCTGTGTTCTGCTCAGGAAGAAAGAAAGAGGATTCTCAATTTAAGCCTAGTTCAAGCCATACCATTGCTCCATGCACTGTCAGATCTCCTCCATCTTTCCACATGTGAAAATGACTTCACAGCACGGCATCTTTTGCCATAGCCATCTCCTGTGGGAGCACAGAAGCAGCAAAAGGGCTGGTTCCACCAGCTTTTAACCCTGTCAGAGGAAGGATGTATGCACAAGAGCAGCTCAGAGCACTAGTCCTGAGAGGGGCTTCTACTGCCTTACTTACAGATGTACACAGAGGAAAAAAAAAAGCTCCTAGCTGTTAAAACTCATGTTTATGTGACACCCTCCTTCTTTCAACTGTTTATTTGAATTATGCGATTAGCCCATAATGGCTATTGTACAGTTCCATGTGTTGTACATTCTTCTTCTATTAAACACTGCACCTTTAATATTTTCTACCTACCATCACTCTACACAGTATTGTACTATCTTTCCCTATGTCCCTAATCTGTCTAAATCCATTTATTAGCCCCTTTTTCCAAAAATTATACTTTGATTTTTTTAGCGTAAGGAATATTTTTGATGAATTTTCTTCATGCAATTCATTTTTTCAGCTACAGAATCCAAAATACATCTTGCAGTCTTTCCCTTTGAAGCCAGTAGTATTTCCAAGGAATGAGATTAGAACAGCTTTTATAATTTCAGGGTGGGCAGTAGGGAAATGGTTTCTCCTTGGTTTGTTTTTAATCTTATTAAAATCTGTAATCATATCTTCAGAGCAGTTCTCCCCGTTCTCCATTGCTACCTTGTACTAATCATCAGTAATAATTTTCTACATTCAGAGACTGGGTTTCAGTCCATAACAACTATTTTAAGAACTGTTATATTTGAATTTCTGTATTGTGGAAATTACACTAATCCCAGCTTGAAGTTATGGGATATTTTATTTGGTCATAACACAGACAAAAATACTATGTGTTTATCAAACAATATATTCCAACAGGATATGTGAATTTCGCAGCACCACTAAACACTTTCATTTCTACCTTAATCTCTAAGAGGATTCTGCTAAATAGATTAATCACTGAGGGACAGAGAAAGAAGTTTAAAAGCTTGGCAGGAAAAATGGTCTCATATACTTTAATCTTCCACTGTCAACTGTGACTTTGGTAAGCAGAGAGCATAAAACTTGAGCTGCTTTTGATCACCATCTAGTGCATGAATTACAGAACTGCACAAATTTAAGGTGTGACATTCTGATTTATAGTTAAGCAGCAGCAAGATTAACAGTTCTTTTTATCATTTTTATAAGACCTCAGATAGGCTTAGTGAACTTGAAAAAAAAAGGGAATTTCCAGATGCCCCTGGCTGCCTGATGAAACCCATACATTTCATAACAACACTGTTTTCTGCTAGTGTTGTGACTGTGATGGCCTAGAGATATAAGGAAGGCAAGAACTGCATAGAAAAGTAGTATTTTTTTCAGAACAAATTACGAAGTGAGAAAAAGCAACACGGTTTCAGGCAAAGACTCCTTTTGTCATGTCTCTGTCTTTTCCGGGTGTCCAAATGTTACATTCAATTAATTGTTGTCTGATTTTTGGTCAAGATTATCAGAAATACTATTTGCAAAATTTTTTTGCTTACAAAAACAGATTGTGTGTGTTGTTATGAGTAAAACCCACATTCTGATTGTGCTTCAACATTCATTTATGCAATGGGGACTTCAAAGCCTGTAAATCAGTAAGACAATTGGACAGAGGAAGACCACCAGTACTGTTGGGGGTGAAAGTCCCTGGCAACTTTAGATTTTGATCATTGCAGGTGACTCAGGATAACCTGGACAATGCTTTCCAACAACACTGGCCAAGCAAATAGCATTGTCTTTCAGAAAGCGTGCTGTGACTCAACACACAGAAACAGTATCTTCATACTTCATCTTCATACTAAAAAAGGCTAAAAAAAACCAACCCAGAAAACACATTTTTACTGAATCAGTAAATCCTTTAATATTAAATAAAAATAGTGTAAATTTTAATCAAAGATTGGCAGGAGGAATTTCAGAAGGTTACAGAAGACACACTTGGAAGAAGCCTTTGCCTGTAGATAGCAGATGAATGTTCTTTTTAAATGGAAAAATACTACTTCCTCCCCCTTTTCTTATGAGGCCAGGTTAAGGAGCAGACAAAGATACTTCGACACCATGACTTACCAGTAGCCTATAGTCACTGTTACAGAATATGTACCCATGCTAAAATCCACATAGAGCAACTATCCAGAAGGGATGTATTTAGGTATCCCTTCATGTCTGAAATTCCGACCATCAGCTGAACTGTCACTCATAAAAAATAAACAAACAACCAACACTCAACTGCTGTTAAAAGTGTATACTAACTCCTCAAACATTACTGGATTGAGACCATATATAGGACACACAAATGCTTAGGAAGGAGAGAAGCATAAAATCTTTACAAGCACCATTTCATATTTTATTAGACACTGACCTCTCAGTGATAATTATTCAAAATAACTTTATAGTCTAAACTTTGTAAGCAATATACAATTTCATACAAAGGATTTTTTTAAAAAAAAAGAAAAAGGAAAAGCTAATGCTGCCTGGAAAGTAGGAGATAATTCATGTTTGTTATAATTTATTCTTTAACAGCTCATGCCTTCAAAACAGAGCTGGCAGTATTACTAAGGAAATTATGTTGATTTAAGAACTGGAAGAAATTTCCTTCCCTCCTCAAACAGTTTTTTTTTCTTGACTGCACCAAATAGACATTAACAGCATGTGCTCTACCTACCAGTTCCAATCTATCGCTGTTGTTCTGGTGCCCCCCGATGGTCACCTTGCTTTACTACTAGCTATGGCTTAAAAACCTCTGTTGAAAAAGCTATGTTCCAGGTGTAACCCCCAAATGCACTAGCAGCACTTCATCTGGCTGGATCCGAGCTCTGAGCCATGACACAGCTACCAGCACTGCAGATCTCGCCTATGTTGTTTCTGGAGTTGGACCAGCAGGGCAGGTCCTACAGCCAGGCACTGACCACCAACCCTAACCACTTTCAGCAGAGTGTTTTGTCAGCTCGAGCAGTGAGCCCTCCAGGTCAACACAATTATCTCATAGCTACTGTTGATTGCCCAAATTAACCTGATTCACAAGCACAGATAATTGTGTAGAAAACTGGTCTTTGTAGAAAACTGCGTTATATTAAGCAAACTAAAGCATCATTCAAGCAGCTGAGACACACGGATACCCAGAACTGGCTGTACCTTTCCTCTCTCTCCCAGTCCACACATCCCATTACCACACACAGACCTAGCACGTCCAGACAGTCCCTATCTCATACAACCACCAGCTGACTATACTCACTGCAGCCAAAGAAAAACAATGGTCCTAGTCACAAAGAGTGTTTCAAAAGACTTCATTTCCAAAAAACTTCAGATGGGAAATAATAGATGAAAGCTTACAGCTCTTAAAAAAGAGATTAGATGTCCAAAAGGTGCAATCCTTCAATCAAGAAAGAAGACAGCTTTATCTAAAATCCCATCCTGGTTTATTGGCAAAGTGGAGATAGTAAAGCAATATTTAACAAGTTGAAAGGGGGGAATGGATCAAATGGCAATCAATACAAATGTGACATGGAGAAAATTTATCATAAGGAAAATAAATCCTTGATTGACAGGACTAAGGAAAGAAAAAACACTTTAGTGTATACATTAGGGATGAGTGAAGCCCTAACTATGGGTAATAATTAAAAATGCAGGTAAGGCAGAAGTGTTCAGTATCTTTCCATTTCTGAATGGAGGGATTCCTACCACAAATCTAATGAACTTTCTGAGCCATCAGCAGCTACTGGGATGTTAAAGATCTACTGAGGACAAATTCTTAGATCTACAGGCCTGGATGGCATGTACCCAAGATTAAAAAAGGCTTGCTGAATCTTTGGATAATTTTTTTGATACCATGGAAATTTCAGAAAACAGACATCTGTATTAGAATTGGTAAGGAGATGGACCTGGTGAAATAAGGATGCTTAAGTCAATATAAGCATAAAGTTAAAAAAAGAAATGCTTGTGCTGCATTTAATTTAAAATTAATTAAAGGGTAAGAATATACAGACATTGATATAATGATAGAATGTGATAATTGATAGAAACAGATTTAAAGTTTAGTCTTTTGTGTTCAGTTGCATTTGTATCTTTTCTAAACACCATTTTTTGGGTCAGCCTGCCTTCATTATTTTGCTGATATTATAAGTTTTCTTGATGATTTACTTGCACTTAGAGCATTAATAAGAAAGCCTTACACAAGCCATTTAGATGAAAAATAGCAGGAACAATTCACACAGCAACAGCACAAAAAATTGGGAACACGCAATAGCAGTGAAGTAAAACTAAGCAAGATTTGAATAACTAACAGATCTCTACACATAGTAAACAGGGTGTCAATCAAATTTCACTGCTAGTGGGGCTCCACAGAGCTCAGGATTAGCCTTGATGCTAATCCCCATTGCTGATTTTCTAGAAGTCAATAAATGACAGATGATATAATTTGCGAGTGAAAGACTCACAAAAGGAGAGAACGAAGGAAGACAGACCTGGAGTGCTCAAATCCACTCCAGCAATGACTTTTGGATAGAGTTAAGTTGTAGGAAAAAACAACATAGACAGCTCAGAATAAATGACTATCCTAAAAACAGTGAGTCTGAAAAGACTGTAGCAATCAACAATAAAACAAAATTGATATGAGCTTCCAGGTCACATATCAGAAACCAAGAATCCCTCTCCTAGCAAGAAACTGGTCTGTCCAAAAGAGGGAAAGGGGAGAGGAATTGCATCCCCTGTACAGGTACATCTGTTCCAGCACATATGGTCTGTTCAGAAAGTAAGAGCACAAGCGCTATACTGGTGAAGAGCTGCTGCTGCAGAAAGTGTCAGGGAAGAGCTGAGAGACAGGGGAACAGCATGGCACGTGCAACAGCTTCATTGCTCCTCTTCGGCAGGCAGCATGCTTTCCTCTCTTGTACTTGGCACTCCTATTCCAGTACCCCCCCCCAAAAAATATGCATCTTTTGGAATATGAGGAATAAAGTAAGGACACTTCCATGCACTATCGCTCTTCCACAAAATCTACATAATCTGTCCAACATAAGCAGAAGTGTAAAGCCATAAATGTTTCATTCATACCCTAAAACAACCACCAAAGAATTCTTTCAAATATTTGTAATCCAGCTATGTTTGCCATTCTTTCTAGAAACGTTGCATATACCATAATGCCAATATCCTTTGCAACATTGCTTGACATGGGAGTTCCCCACTTATACCTGATATAACAAATACCATGAAATATTTCCCCACATAGGCTAAACCAGTGTTGTAATTGTCACCTATGTTTCAGACTACAGTTGAAGTTTACCTTTCTTGTGAGGCAAAATAAAGACTTACACTGTTAAGCAGCTTCTGTTTTCTGGCTGATAAGCAGAAGGATATCTTATCTTGTTTTCCATCAAATACATACTCTCATGCTGTAGAGTCAATTAATTAAGGGTGAAACACAAAAGATTTTATTTTTCTTCTGTCCAGTTCCCTATAAAATGGTACAGTGAATTTTTGGTCATTTATCTTGTAATCAATATAATTGCACTGTAGACAATTCATTGCTGTTATTTATTAAACATGCCAAAAACAACAGAATGATAGAAAACACTTGGTTCATTCCAAAACCACAGCAGGTACCAGCTGGCAAGGTAGAATGGTCACAACGCCACCAGAAAGATTTATAACTAAAGGAAACTTTAATGTATAGTGTAGAAAGGGTTTGTTTAAAAGGCCACTACCAACAGATCACAGTAGCACTCATTATTCGTTCATGAGATTGTCATTTAGTCCATCTGCAGTTTCCGATACTCAAATACCTTCATACAATATTTAAAGCATTCAGAAAAGCTCCTGTTACGACAGCCTTGCATAGGGAGGGGCTGCACTTAAAAGGTATCAGCCAAGAAGTGGTGGCTTCTATTCCACACTGCAGTTTTGAACCGCACTAACAGTTAAGTAACTGTTGAAAATAATTCTTGTTTGGTTACGTTCTTTGCTTTCACTCTTAATGAGATTTATCCTGTACAAAGGACCAATGGAAGAGACAGACGTTACTTTTATACTACAAGTATCCTTCAGCATTAAAATATCAAGTACTAGGCAAGGTTAAGGAATATATATAAAACCATCATGTATTCAATCCAGTGGCTCTGCTGGGCAGTCATCACATCAAATCCTAGTGCACCCTAAAATGTTCACTACAAGTGCTTACCTAAAAATCATCTGTTATTCCCTCATTTCTATTCCTTAGTCATCAACCCCATGCAGTCCAACCTGAGTATCAGAAAAGACAAAACTCTTGATCATCTGAACTGCATACCAAAATTCCCACGGGGATGGTGAGACACAGAGGGGACAACTGCAGGAAGGGCAGCTCTAGGAGCAGCTTACAGGCACAAGGCAAAACAGTGATGGTTCTCAAGGAGCACCGTCACCCACAATAAGATAGAACTGATCTGGGCTGCACATCCTCTAACCCCTAGGACTCCAGAACAGTCAGCAAGCCCCACACCAGCCCAGTTCTGCTACAGACACAATGCAGCTCTGATGCAAGAGGCTCATGATTACAACTCAAGAAAGGCCCAAGGGCCTCAATTTGGCCAGGCTTCCTACAGCTTCATTCCAAGTTTTTTTTCTGTCAGTAGGATGCTGCAGAATTTAATCTTCCTTCCACCTCGTCCACATAGGAATGGAATTTATCCCCTGTGCAAACCACAGAGCACCACATCCACAAAACCCTCCTGTAACCACTGTTTTCCTGATACAATACTGTACATCCTCCCCATACCCAGGCAATACCACCTGTGCAGCTCCAGTGTTGCAAATTATTGAGTTCTTATCACCAAGGGACCAGTTACAATGCTTCAGAGAGCCCCCAGGGCTTCTCATATGAAAGGAATAAATTCAGAGCTGGCACACAGGCCAGCTTCACAGACCCAGAGAACACACTCAGTGCACCTGTGGGACCATTCTGCAGCCACCCAGCAGAGAGAGGGGATAGCTGTGAGCCGAGTGTGCTGGAAACACTCTGAAATGCTAATACCTCTGAATGTGTTTCTCATTTCACAGAAAATTAGGAGGTGGAAGAAAAAGGAGTTCATTATTCCTTATAATGCCAGGTAAAATAATTTAAGTCAGTGCATTAAAATATGATTGTTTGTTACAAAAAGAAAAGATGGGGGGGGGGGAAGAGACAGCTTTTATTCAGGTAAAAACTGAGCACAGAATGAAGCTTCTAGTGAACTCAAGACTCTAGTACTTGGACATTCCTGGGATGCTTCAATTATTGAGTTCCCCTGTGATGTATATTGGGTTTCATTTTGATCCACAGGCTATTAAACATGATCTATGACACTTTCAGAAAAGCTGTAGTTTGGAGTTCAGCCTGTAACTCAAACTTTTTTTTCTTCAGTCATTGGTTATTAATGTGCACATGGCACTGAGCATAATGAAAAAGGTACACAGATATGCAGGAGCACAGTCCTGCTTTATGGAAAGAGTCAACTATTTTATAGTCAATAGAGTCAACTATGACTAAATTAACTGTGTTGAGCATCTTCAAATTCTGCTTTCTTATTAAAAGCAGTTCTCTTCACTGGCAGGCAAAAAAGGCCATTTAAAATATTAGTCAATATGTTCTAACTACAAAATGTAGCAAAGGAAAGGAAGACTAATTAGTCCTATTTAGGCAGAGGAAAATACATGCTGTTTGGGCAAACAAGTACTATGTAGTCAGGAATCCTGATGCACTAGCTAAAACCAACAAAATACATCAAGAGTATAGCAATTTACCATAGCTCAGAATGGAAAACATTTGACTCTAAATAGGTTAAGAATGCATACTATATTTTTATCAAAGAATAAACCATAAATTTAGAAGTCACCATTTCTTAGAAAGCATATAATTGTGAGGAATAAGATTGTATTTTCTTTTGTAGGATTGTGGGCTTGTGTGTTTGTTTTTCCCCTAAAAGTAGCTAAATATTATTAAGATAGCAAAAATGTTGACCATTTTTAAGAGAAACTGGTATATGCAGAAAATAGAGGCTGGAGAAATGGGCTGACAAAAACCTAATAAAGTTCAAAGGGAAATGCTAAATCGTGCACCAGGGGAGGAACAGCCCCATGAACCAATAAATGCTGGGAGCCACCCAGCTGGAAAGCAGCTGGGCAGAAAAGGACTTTTTGCATTAGGCAAAGCACACCAGCAGGTAGAGGGAGGTGATCCTTCCTCTGCACTCAGCACTGGTGAGGCCACACATGGAGTAGTACTCTGTCCAGTCCTAGGCTTCCCAGCACAAGAGAGACATAGACATACTGGAGAGAGTTCAATGAAGCACCACAGAGATGTTAAGGGACTGGAGTGTCTCCACTATGAGGAAAAGATGAGACATCTGGGACTGTTCAGCCTAGAGAAGAGAAGGCTTATGGATGGAACTTATCAATGCATACTTATACCTGAAGGGAAGGAATGTAAAAGAGGGAGCTAGGCTTTTTCCAGTGGTGCACAGTGAGAGGACCAGAGGCAATGGGCACAAACCCCGGAGGTTCTCTCCAAACATCAGGAAACACTTTTTCACTGAGGGTGACCAAGTGCTGACAGAGCTTGCCTTTGGAGGTTGTGGAGTCTCCCACTTCAGAGGTATTCCAAAGCTGTCTGGACCTAGTTCTGGGCGACCAGCTCAAGGTGGCCCTACTTGAGCAGGGGTCTTGGACAAGACGACCTCCAGAGGTCCCTTCCAACCTCAACTGTTCTGTGATTCTGTTAACAAGTTTTTCTAAGAATCTAGTTAGTTCAGTAATATTATGCCTTATTCCATCCTCTCCCTTTTCAAGAATAATTTTCTTTTACATGATCCCAATATATAAATAATCATATATATGTGTATGCATAAGCACACACACATTTACATTAAAAAACACATATGTACAATTCTAAAAAGTCTCACAGTGTTGCACTACAAAATATAAAATTTTTCATATCTATAGCAGCGATGAGCAAAAATGCAGCACTGTTCTGTGTGGCAACACAGAATGACTCCAGGTAGGAAGTGTTTTTTTTTATCTTGCTATTGGTAGTTAATGAGAGGTACAAATGAGGATGACACATTGAAGTGCTCTTAATGCAAAGGCATGATGAATTCTTGCATCATGCTTTTTCCCTTACTTTCATTATCCATAAAATATTGTTAGTTCATCATTAATTTACCTGTCTTTCAAGTATGTAACAAGGGTTAACTAGTGGGATAGACTCAATGTAAATTCTCTTTGTCTTTCTATACTCTGAAAACAGTTTAATGTTTGCTTTTAAAGAATGATGTAGTTGACTTAGTTTTCAGATTAGCTGTTTTTGCCTATTAGCATAAGGACAGGCTAATAGTAACAAAAAAGTTAAATTATTATTTGTTCTTGTGTTCACAGCAGTGATTATTATTTTTCTTTTATACCTTAGTCATTCATAGTAGCATATACCATTCCAATACTTCAGTTTTACCCTAATATAAACCTTTTATCAAGATGACCATTATCTCCAAATAGATATCTTACTTTTTCAGATTCTTCACCAACACATACAGAACAATTTTCTGAGGTACATCACCAGCTGCCTACTTAATTTATGAGAACTATGCCACTTCTACTTAATATCCCCCCCAATTCACTTTTCTGGAAAAGAATTGGGGTTTCACTTTACCCTCTTGGTCCTTCTACTAGCAGTGAGACTCATATCAATGGATGCAAAATGTCCACTGCCCTGGGTAAGGTGCTGTATCTATTTGAAAGCCATACAAATTAAATAGTACTGTCTTTGTTCACACTGAAATAGCAAGAAGCGCTTATCCAGTGCTTAAGCACCCTTTAGTCAATTGAATCTGTGGCAATAAAGCAGAGAATGCAGTCCCACTGAATCCCCAGGCCTTTGTTTCTGTGATCTTTCTGTTAGAAAATAAGGGGTTTTAGATGTTTCCTCTTTGTAAACAAAAAGATTTATTATGTGTGAAGCTTTCAACAATGCAAAGGTTTGAAATCAGCTTGTTTGTTTCCCATATATGAACTGAAAGCTAGAATGACCTTCAGGTTTTAGCAAGGCAGTATGCAAAATTTTTAAGACATTGGACAATTGGAACCTATGCTTCCCCTGTAAGAAGGGAGTGTGGATCTATGCAAAACACACCCCACTATCTTAAATTATTTGCTTGGGTCCTGAGAGAATGGTCATTTTAGCTAATAAGTCACAGAGAGATACTTTTTAAACTGAATTAAGTACCGTACTTACACATGGCCATGCCACTCCTAGTACCTGAGCTAGCTAAGGTACCTTCACAGAGAATGACATATCATGGTGAAAATACACCTTGCATTCATCTCCCTGGAAGGTTTGGTCCTTTACTTTGAATTATTAGTCTCTCATGATTTTATATCCTGACAGTATTTTTCTCCGCTTTGTCTATCCCCTCCCCCAGCTTCATTCCATGCCATTATGCATATTACCACATGATTTAAACGATTGAACCCTCCATTATTCTCAGAAGGGTTTCAAGCAAGAAACAACTAGTTCAAAACCTACTTCACTTCTTGAGATCTGAGCAATCTTGCTGCTCTGTAAGTGGCTCAGGAAAGACAAAATCCTTGTTCAGCCTGAATGCAACAGACTCCCTCCCCACAGGTTCAATCGTTTCTGTAGGCTGAGCGCTAGGAATCAACAGACCTCAGTCCCCAGTCTTGAACATGACCAGCTCAATGTTAAGTCTCTGATAAAAGTTGCCTTACACTCTCATCTAGTAAACCATACAGCAGCAAAGCCATTTGGGTTTCTTCTCTTTGTTCCAAGAATTGCGGGCTAGTCTTAGCAGCTGGGTAACAGTGCTCTTACAATAGAGATGCTTTACTGCCAGATGTGTTACTATTGCTGGATAGGATCACCAGTTCGAGATATCACCTGATATTACAAGTCTGGCAAGGGATTGAAGGGTAGAATAAAAATAGTCAGCTATTCAAAGGACAGAACTTAGTTAAAATGAAGTGGAAGGTGATTTAGTGATGTTGATTCTTGCCTATTCACTTTAATTTAAACAGTACCACTGATTTAAAAAAAAAAGAGTAAAGATTTCTGCATGAATAGAACTACTTTTAAGTGGAGCTCAACTGGTACTACCCACTCCTGAAAAGCCAGTCTGGAAGGGAGACCAAGTGGAGGGCTAGAACAAATCTCTACAATTGACATATCACGAATTGTGAAAACATCACTTAGGACTATTACGGAAAGCATGGGCTGAATCAGTTCACATCTTTGCCTTGTCTTACTACATCGACTGTAGGTTACAATACAGCCATACAAATATACCTCTATTCTATTCCCACACATATACACATATGACAGTCATCCCATGAAAAAACAAGTGAGAGATCAGGTCAGTCTCACAAACAATTATATGTGGCTGAGAATTAAGCAGGTGTACAACCCCACCAATGTAAAACATACACTGAAGTGTAGATAGCACCTGGGTCAGTGTTAAGGTCATATTGACACCATCCCCATATTGATCCTTACTTCTCCTAATGAAGACTTTAACAGTGAATTTGGCCCCTTAGTTTAACACTACTACTTCAATACTCATACAAGAATATATATTAGTATATTTATATATATGTATATTAGAATATATATTAGTATATTTAATACTAAAGAACAAAGACAGATTCCAGTTATGTGCAGCTATGCAATCAGAAACCAGAGTATTCTATTTTGAATTAACAATTTTTTTAAAAGGCATGATATTTTTGTGTTCTTACAACTCAAATCTATGGAGAAGACTTAAAACAAAGTCATGTTAAATATCTTTTTTAATTAAGAGCTACAGACACTTTTATACTGATGAGTTATATAGAACTGTAGGAAAAAACATTAAAATGGAAAGTGTGCAAATACTTCATTAACAAGGTACCAAAACACTGCTATAATTTTTCTCTGTTATTATATTCCACTGTACTGTTCCTTCTCATTTATCAGTGCTCAGATATCTCTGCTTAACAGTAATAGTAATTTATATGCAGATAAACTACAAAGATTTTGTTCTGCTGCTGCTGTATATTATAGACTATTAGTTGCAAAATAAGATATGTTTTTACTTTAACCAGTGACTGCTTATTGTGTTATTAAATCTCTGAGTACCATCCTCTGCTGAGCAATGGTCACACTACTATGTAAGTCCTGATTATTATTGTATTACCCATTTTGTGGTTTCATGGCTTATTGTACTTCTCTCCCCTAAGGTCCTTGCCTGCAGCTCTGCTTCCACTGGGCCTCATGCTCTCACTTCTCCAAGAATGCTGCATTTCTGCCTCTCTTGAACACATGAGTCTGTAAAATAGAGGTCTAAACCAACACACAGCATGCTTGGGATTTAGTGTTGGGTTCTTTATACCTGTGTTTATGGACTAAGGCACCCAAGCTGGGATCCTGGCATTCCTAATGTTCCTCTCCTGAATAATGAAGCCAGACAAGTCATTCTCAAGGGTGGTTCTGACATTAGGTTACTTAAGTCATGACATGGGAGTTCCCCTTCTTCTTTACTTAAAGGTGGAAGGAAACTACCAACTCCCCAAGTAGCTTCCTTGGGTAAGTGCCTCAAGTTATATAGGATGAATCTGGATCTTTTGTTGACCCTGAGGATTTCCCTGACAACCAAATTTTCTTCAAACAACCCTTCTGGAGGTTCCCATCTGATTCCCTGAAGTGGCAGTCCATTCCCCTGGAAGGTCTTTCTTTTAGACCTGCCAAAGCAATCTCTTCTACTTGTAGATTTTTATTTCCTGACATCCACAACATATTTGTAGGTAGCTTTGAGAGAAAACAAAAAAGGTTAAAGGATGGCACCATCTCTTAACAATCCTCACATGCTGGCAAAGAAAACCCCAAAACAAAACAAAAAACCTTGACTCACTCTTTTTCTTTCTGTTCTTTCCCAGACACTTTTCTACACAATTACACTATTTCAATGCAACAAAAAAGCACATGGGATCAGAAACAATCAGATCAACATACAGTATTAACAAACAAGTGAACAGCTCCAGATCTGTCAGTCACAACAATTTACCCAATCTAACTCCCATACACATCTGTGTAAATGTTACATTGATTTTCCTGTCAGTTGACATGGCCCTCTGCAGAAACTCATGTCAAACAGAACTAGATACTGGGGTCAGTAGGGTACTCGTTACTGTAAAAATTACTCATGTAAGCAAAGTTCACAGAATGAGTCTCTAACATTACTCTTCAAACACACACATTAAAATATTGTTTAATTGTTTTCTTGTTCAAGTGTAAGAAAAACTCAAAGTACAGTACACAAGGATGCCAGGCATTCAAGTAACAACATTTTGCACACAAATGCCCAGTGGAAATACACTTGTAGTGACACGTCTGGGACCTTTCTTCTGCATAAACCTGGGCTTGCTGCATTTAATGTTGTGGTTATAATCTATGTAATTTTTCTCTTGTTCTTCCAAAATATAGAGGGCTGATATTATCAATATAACCAATTGGAGGTCTTGTTTCCCCTTCCCATTCAAACCTCATATAATACTCAATAGATATTTTGAATACATAAAGAATACTGAATTGGGTCCTCGATTAGTGTTTGATTTATACTACAAGGACCACAAGATTCAGAGGTTGCCAAGGCAACACCACTTCAACCTCCTTACATTTCTGCTTTGATATAAAACATCTCATTACAGAAATGTATCACAACACCAGCCAGCGTGACAGGCTACTTTACAAATATGCCTTCAGATAGCAGATAGCTCTATTCTTCTCAAGTTGAGGGGGAAGGCTAGGATAAGGTTACCTTTTACTAAGAGGGAGAGAAGAGGGACAAAAATGACATTCCAAGCTACTTAGGCTTTATTATGAAATTATATCCTGAGCTGTCTAATACAGTCAATACGTTTTGTATTATTTGGCCAAAAATCCACAAGAGTAGGAAGCAAACAAAACAAAACAAAAAACCCTAAACACACCACACAAGTAGAGTCTGAGATGCTAGAATTTTGAGTAATTGGAACTATCAGCTGTGTATAAAAGCTTTACTGAACCATTGGAAATCAGATACTTCAGCATATGTTTTTTACAACTATAGACCAGGTAAAGTTTAGTAAAGCATAAAAGACCTACCAAGAACCTTCTGACACTTGTTTAATCTCAGTTTTGAGGTCTAAAGTGGTACTTAACAGTATACCACTAGCCTTCTTTACTGAGCAGTATCCAATACGCAGTAGTGTACCTACAATTACACTCCAGGACCCTCCATCAAAGCTAGGCTCCTGCAGGAGGAGGGCTCTGTTGAAGATGGTTACTTCTGTGTCTCCCTCTTAGTCTTCTAGACCACACTGAGTCTGAGCAGACTACAAGCTGATCCAGAATGCACAAGGCATGGCTGCCTGGGGGGGTTAGCAACAGGATGGCAATAGTTCCAGATGCATCCCTCCAAACCTTTTCTTGTGACCTAACACCATCTGCGTTACCACAAGGCTTTCCAGAAAAAGGATTACTACGCAAATCTTTATCAGCTGGAGATACTCCAGCATGAACTGAGAAAGCTGACCTTTGAATTTCTAAAGAGAAGACTGTTACAAGTAGAAATACACATGGATATTTGTAGTTATGGAAAAAATATGAAAATTGGAATGATCTGGGCTTAAAATTTTTACTTCTCCTCTTACTTCCATTTCTGGATTGTATTTTCCAGTTACACTTTTCTCACTGTGACTTGGTGACACACTGACCATCCTCAGCAGTAAAAGTAAGTCTTAAAAGTGTAGTAAGAGGAGCAAAAATACCACTAGGGGACACACACAGTACCAGCAAAGCAATTCATCTCAGTTGTTATGTCAGTGCCAGGTCAGAAACAGCTGCCCCCAATTTGCAGTGACTAATGCCACTTACAAATATATCTAGTGGAATGTAACAGTAGCTCCCCAATTGGCATGGAATGCTCATTTGTATGGTTTCTATAAGAATAAATCCATCTTTACTTACTTGGGAAGAATGTGACTGAAAAACCCCTTACATTGCAGGTTCCTTTACAGGTTATGCCATCTGCTATGCACTAAGAGCACTGCAAAATGTTCAGGGCATGGACCATCTTGGACCACCCAACCACATCCAAAGACTCGCTGTACTGTCTAAAGAACCAGTTTCACTACTGGGTCACTACTACAGCCAATTCCTGCCATAATCCCAAAAATTGAAAATGTTGTAAGACTGAATATGCACAGAATTCCCAGTTTCACTGGGTAATGGAGTAGTGTACTGCACACACTGGAGCAGTGTATGCTGTTCCTTACTTTCCCACCACCATGTTGTTTCTTATTCATGTTAGTGGACAAGAAGTTGAGCATGGGCTGGCAATGTGTTCTTGTGGCCAAGGCAGCAATGGTATCTTGGGGTGCATTAAAAAGAGTACAGCCAGTGGGTTGAAGGAGGCTCATCTCCCCCTCTAGTCTGCCCTGGTTGAGGCCACATCTGGAGTATTGTGTTCAGTTCTGGGCTCCCAGTTCAAGAAAGACAAGGAACTACAGGAGAGAGTAGAGCAAAGGGCTGTGAAGATGGTAAGGAGACTGGAGCATCTCTCATGAGGAAAGGCTAAGACACCTGGGTCCAGTTAGCCTGGAGAAGACTGAGAGGGAATCTTATCAATGCTTATAAATGGCTAAAAGGTACATGCCAAGAGGATGGGTACAGACTCTTCTCAGTGGTGCCCAGTGACAGGAGAAGGGACAATGGATGTAAATGAGAACACAAAGTTCTATCTAAACATGAGGAAAAACTTCTCCTCCTTGAGTGTGACAGAGCACTGGAACAGGCTGCCCAGAGAGGCTGCGGAGTCTCCTTCTCTGCAGACATTCAAAACCCGCCTGGATGGGATGCTGTGCCACCTGCCCTAGGTGAACCTGCTTTTGCAGAAGGGGTGGACTAGATCTCCAGAAGTCCTTTCCAAGCCCTACCATTCTGTAATTCTTTAATTCCCTAAAGTGTTCAGGGTGACTCAAATCACCAGCTAGTGGCTGACCCAATCCTTGAGGCCACTCTTTCCTATCACTTTTCTGTTTTGCATGTTGGAGACTCTGAAGCGGGCAAATTTTACATCTGAAGTCCAAGGCCCTAGAATTTAAACAAATAGCCTACCACAAAAAAACAAAAACAAACAAAAAACCTCAAAAAGACAATAGAAATTGTGTAGGACAGCTAGAAGACTGATTAGAATCAGATTTCATGCTGCAATCCAATCAGCCTTGACATATTTCCACATAAAATGGGCCATGGAAGCTGGAGAAGAGCCAGTACATCAGAAAATCTTCAGGATTATTTTGCATAGGATTATGCCAATTCTTCACAAAGCTGAGGACCTGAGATCACAGCTATTTACTTATCAACTTTTGCCAGCACATAACTCACATAACTAACCTTAGAAGATAGCGTGTTATTCTGAACAATATTGCTGAACAAGCAGTTGAATAAAATCAATTACTTGCTCAAGGGATTTTTAAGACATACATTTCCTTAATTATTGTCAGATATGCAGGTCAACAAAAAGGAAGATTGATTTCTGGATAAACAGAATAACTGTGATGTTAAAATGTGCGGAAAGACAAATTGTGAATTAAAGCATTTTAATGCTCATTTTAGGGAAACGACGGAAATATTCAGGAAGTACTTGCAGTCAAGAAACCATACACATCCCCATCTGCACATCAACGGCATAATGCAACAACCTCTCCAGTCTTCATCATCTTATCACTTACATTTTGCTGATCAGTATGCATTCCTTCTTGCCCAGCCATATATTTGAACTGATTAATGTAATACTAATATAATGTATCAGCAATGTTAAAACAAATTGACATTAGCTGGAAAAGTCAAGTCAGTCTTATTTTTTGTGACCCGTTGCTGTCATCTCATAGAATAGAATCATAGAATCATTATGGTTGGAAGGGACCTCCAGGGTCATCAAGTCCAACCTTTATTCCATCATATTCCTAACCATTAGACCATGGCCTCATCTGCTCACTGATACATGTTGTGCCCCTGACTGGCTCTCAGTATCCAAAAAGCAAAGTAACCCCCAGACCTGTCCCTACAGAGAATCAGGGAGGTGAAATAACGTTTCAGTTGTGTAACAGGCTCATTTCCATAGTGTCCAAGAGCTTCCCAGCAGTTCCTAAAGCAAAACAACCAACAATCCTCTCCTCATCCTCTGAGAGAAAAATTTATCATTCAGTGCCTATCTTTGCTGGGGAGTTTTGATCTGTTTTGTGGCAAACTTTTGTGAGGGATTTGTGAGGAGAAGGGAAACAGGTAATGTTTTAGGATTTTGGATTTCTTAATGCTTCATCAGACAAGGTATAAGAATCAAGAAAATGTCACCTTGTCCATGAAAAGAGTGGCTGAGATCTGTAGCAGTGCTCAGTTCTTAGGAGAAGCTGCACACAGAATTCTTTCCCTCCAAGTTCTCTCCCACGACACTGGCTAGAAAATCTGCATTTCCAGGTTCAGTCTACTTATATCAGTACATAAAATAAAGCCAGGCATCTATTCCACACCCTGACTGAAAGCACCATAAAGCAACAGAGGAAAGAACTGCTAAGTTACACTCAAAACCCACTCAACATATGTGCTCAAAGCCATTTGTTGTGCTTCATTCTTTCCTTCCTCAGTCCCCACCCTAGGTACGTAAATCTAAAGATGGCAGCTGCAGCATTATTTCTTCTATGCCTTCCCGTTGCTCCTTTCTAAATCCTTGCTCCCCCATGGGTAGAGGAGCTGTTATACAGCTGTGTGTGTATGTACATATATACGTATATAGGCCTTCCATTCTAAAGAAAGGAAGGCCGATATGAAAGGATCATAACCCATCCATGCTTTGTGAAAGCATGATAAATGCAAAGCCCTTATATATTCACACCATGGCTATGCATGGCTTTGTATTGCAAAAGTTAAACATACTTTCCAAAGCAATACAGAACTCACCCCTAAAGACACCAGAATCCAGCATAAATTGTGAGCAATTCTTTTGAAAGGAAAGCTGCTGAAAGGAGAGTAGACTTTATAGGAAGTATGCACATATGTATAGTATATATAGTATGTATAGCATGTACATATAATAAGTATACCATATGCAAATATGTATATGGTGTACACATCTATTTTCTAATTTAAATTTTTAGTAACAAATTCTGGGAAAAAATAAATGCAGAACACCGAAGCCGTTACAGAGAGGAGTAAACAATGAATTAAATTCAATTCCTCACAGAATTACATTCAATTTCCTCACAGAAAGATGATACCGCAGTGTATACTGGCTTTTAATTAAGTCTTAGCTACTGGTTCCCCACTAGTAACTTCATGAACATCTTGAAAAAAGCAACAGTAAAATTTTTATTTTCTACCAGGATGGCAAAAAGTTGCCAAAATGCTCAGCAATGAGCTGTTGCTATTTATAGGTTGTTTAACATCAGAAATGTATTCTTAAACACTTCCTCACTTGCATTATTATAGATCATCATAGATAATGAAAGACAAGTTCCAAGGACAACATTAAGTGTCTGAAACAGCTAATGAATACTCTGACTAGACAAGAAACGCAGACAAGACTGTTCCTCTTCTCTCAGTTCTGTCATCTATTTACAAGTGTTCTGCTTTCTATCAAAGCTGTTAACATCTGCATCTCTTACATTAAGAGAAAAATTAATTAGCTTTGTCTAAATAGAGACCAAACTTTAAAGTCCTATTAACACCTATTTAAGAATTAAATCCACGTTCTACTGATAGGTTAATGGTGGGCAAAGTCAGAGGCTATTTCACATTCTTATCTGGTACACAGGTAAATCAGTAAACTACACATAACACTGTTCATGTGATACTCACCTGATGTAGCTTCTGCCAGAATTCAGGTCCGTCCTCCATTTTTCTTAAGCTTGGTGGAATGTACCAAAAGCAAATGTTTGCATACTCCGGCTAAACAAGAGAACAAGTGATTTCTTGTGAGATGTAACAAATGAAAGAGTAATACATGAAATAACTTGTCAAAATGTTCTGCCTTATTTTTTTTAGGAAACAAAAAAAGCCTTTGAGTTTACATCCTTTTCATTACAACTTCCTTCTCCAACTCACCTTTTGTGTCCCTTTTCGAAATTCAAAATACTTTTCATTGTATCACATCTCTTCCTGTTGCCAGAAAAAGGAAACCTGTCTAGGTTTCTTTTTCATTTCTTCTCCCTATATACATATTTAACTCTACTTTGCTCACTAAAAATTTTGGTTGGGAAAAAGGTGTAAGATAGGCATAGAGAGGTAAAGTTACAGATTTCAAAATTGAAGCAACTTTAAAGAGAAGAACAGATTTTCTTCTGAGTGCTTTTTGTTGTTTGTTTGGGGTTTTTTTAGTGGAAGTCACTTACAATGCTTTTTACACAAAACACAAACTCAGTTTTTGTCACCATTTAACATTTGCACACCTAGTCATTTTTCTGCTTAGCTATGCCAGTCTCCTTTTATATTATATGACACACAGCACACTGCACATTGCTAAAGTTAATGCTGGCTTTCTCGACTTCCACATTTTATAAGAATCTTAGGACACTCTGCATGGTATGTGCCATATGCTGGATATATCTTGTCCAATATTTAAGCAGGTCTTTTTAAGTGAAGACAGACTCTACATCTCTGCTTCCCTACAGAGAAATTTTGCCCTTAAACTCAGCAGAGATTTAGCTGCAAGCCTTCTGACAAGAAGAATGGCTGTTCACCATGCATTATAAAATAAGGCATTTTGTGCTTATGATTGAGGAAGTGTCCTGAGCAGACCAGTCCAGGGTCTCTCTGCATTTACTGCTAATTTAGAACAATTCTTCTTTTTTTTTTAACCTGTACAGATAGCAATAGCATGAGGAATAGATGTATCTTCTAATCCCACCCAACACCTTCTATTAAAACACTCAGTCAATCCTGACCTACATTATTTGTAACACAGTATTTAACTGGTGTCTAGATTGTAACATGGATTACAAACACACACCCGCCTCCCCTCCCACACACCATCCTAATAAGTACTGGTTGAAAGGAATAATAAGAAGTTAAAAGGAAGCTTGGTAGCTGGGTCACACCATCTCTTTGCCCCACTGTGAATGCAGTTGCTGTTACAATCCCAGGCAGTCTCCTGAACAAGGAGAGCCCACCAGCTGAGACACGTTCTTTCATGAAAGGGCACCGGGAACTGCTCATATCATTTTTCGCCCCACTTCAAAGAATGCATTAAATACAATTTAATCATCAAGAAGAATATCGTTGTCAGCAGGAACAGAGCTGCAAACCTGCCACCTGCTGCCACTGAATGAAATAAAGCTCAGCTCCTGAAGTCCCGTTTCTTTCTCCAAAGAGCATGCATTCAGTATACACATAAACGCAGACCCTCAAGAGGCAGGGGCTTTCTCATGAGAGCAGGCATTAGCTTGCTGTTACAGGGTTTCTTTTAAAACCATTTAAAATCAGATAGTAGGAGTAGATATATTACCATATTGCCATCACCTATATTGCCTTCTTGATTATAACAGTTTCCTTTCGCACATCAAATACATCATCCCCCTCTAAAAATACCCTAGAAAGACTTAACTACCCCAAGCCATGCTTCACTCTGTTTCTGGTTATCTTGTCACAGCTCTTATCCAAGCAGGTAAGCAGTTATACCACGGAAGAGTTCAAGATTAATCAAGTGCAAGCAGCAGCTTCCATGCCACAGAATGGTTCTAGTTACAGGACTTCCCTCACTGCCTGTATCAGCAGATCATCTTCCTGAGCTTCTTGCCCAAAGCGCAACTTTTCAGAAAGGGCTTGCATAACTGGGACTTGCTGCTTCCCAGCAGTCTGTCTTTTGAGTTTTCACTGCTTGTCCCCCGTGCTCTCTGGAAAACCTGTTCTTAACCCTTGTTCAACTTCCTTCTCACAGCCCATACTATAGCACTCACTCCAATTCCACTTTTAATCCACGTGTCCTGTTCCTGCAGGAACTAAACAGTGTTCACTGCTCTCACCAACAGCTTTCACATCTACAGTAGATCTGTGGTCTCTGCTAAGCTCTACAATAACAGAGACTGGAAAGCTTTTAACAGACTTGTCACTTTAGTAGCCCCATCATGTGCTGCTGGCCCAGAATTCTTCACTCCATGTAAAGTAAACACTTTCAAATTAGCAGTTTTCAAAATTAAAGGGAAAGTTTATATTGTATACAAAATATTTTATACTATTCATAATTCTTCTAGCCTAACCTGGAATGCTCATGGCATCAGCAAGTGTAAACCAAATCTGCATTGTTATGATTTGTCAGTCTCCATGTGTGGCACTTACTCCATTTCCCTTCCTCCTCCATGTGTACTCTGTTTCCGTGCTACATACCCAGCTTTCACACACATATGTCCAATAATGCTGAATATTTTTCTAAAAATCTTCAGGTATAGAGACCTAAAAGATCCAAAGACCTAAAAAGGTCTTGTCAGTGTCCCCAGACTCTAGCCCCATTAACCAAAGAGCTGGGGATAGGCAGAAAAACAGAGCACTTTCTCTGCCACCTTAAATCACACACCCCTAAGCAAGATCACCAACATGCAATAAGCTGACAGGTTTAGCAAAGGTCAGTGAAAAACACAACTTTAAGGTAGTTTTTAGCAAGATGGGTGTAGAAATAGAATTTTTTAAAAAAATAGACTTTAATGATGAAAAGCCCATTTTTAGGATCAAAATATTCTTCCATCCAGCACAGTCTTATCCCCCAGTCTGACAAGCACTGGCAGGCAGGCTCTTTGCTTTCACAGAAGGTGCTCCATCTATAGACCCTGAGGCAACACAGGCCCAGAAGCTAGGAAAATAAGCAGAGTGATGGCAGGGAATGTAGAGCATGTTATGTGTTCAATCATACCTGTGCATCTCTAACACATAAAGCTTATTAAATTATTTACTTCAAATACAACCTGGGAATTGGCTAAAAAGAACAAAATCAAACAGTAGACACCCCCCAACAGCAACAACAGTTCAGTTCCATTTCCACTTACCTCCAAAATAAGCTGGAATCCTTCTCTTTTCTTAATTTCCTCTGCTAGATATCTGTAATTAAAAATGCAGGGTTTTAAAGCATAGAACAAGACAATACACACAGGCAACAATAAAAAAGGTCTCGAACATTTATACACTTTTTGTTTCTCCAATTTTCTTTTTTCTTTTTTTTTCTTTTTTTTCCCCCCTCTAAAGAAACCACAGAGTTAAACCTCATTTCTACCTGCTGTGAAGAGGCAGTAGCTATCAGTTCCTGGAAACAAACAAAGGCTACAGCCAGCCAGGAGCACTGAGGAGATGCCAAATTCTGTCCTCAGGCACAGATTTTCAGTGGAGCTCAGTGACACAAATTGATCCTATTTGCATTAGGCTGCAAACTTTCCCAATGCAAATTCCCATTGATGTTGCTCTCTACACATTAGTTCCTCCATCTCTTTTTCTCAAATGCTGATGCTGTGCTACCGTGTTACTTCATGGTAACTCTGACCTCCCTTGCACTACTACTGTCAGTTAGACCTCTGAGTTTAGTCCAGAATTTAAAAGTTTCCATGTACTTCAAGCCCAAGTACTGTCCTTGTTACACACTGTACACAACAGTCCATATTTCCATTCAGTGAGCCACTGCTGATGCATAATTAATCCCTGGGCATCCTATCCCAATAATGCATTGAAAAAAAACATTTCTCTTTCTTCTTTCAGTATTTCATCCTGTCAGTATAAAAACACTGAAGCCTTGAATGGGAGAATGGGTTGGAATCAAAACTTCGGATCCAAATAGCTTCAATTTATAGAATTTTTTAGAAACATGACCTCAAGTTTGCCATGACACATATCACACAGGAATTCTGAAGCAAAGAGGACACATAGCTGGGACTTTTCTTTATCCCCACCCCTCAGTCCCAAAGCCTTCCATGAAAAACTCCAAAGAAATTGCCTCAAATTCACACAGCTTCTCTATTTTAACAGAATTTTAGTCTTCTAAACAAAAATTTTGCTGTCTAACAGTAATAAAACTGAGACAGTTATTCACAGAATCACAGAATTCCAGGGGTTGGAAGGGACCTCAAAGGATCATCTAGTCCAACCCCCCTGCCACAGCAGGTTCACCTACAGTACATCACACAGGAACGCATCCAGGCGGGTTTTGAATGTCTCCAGTGAAGGAGACTCCACAACCTCTCTGGGCAGCCTGTTCCAGTGCTCTGTCACTCGCACAGTGAAAAAGTTTCTCCTTATATTCACGTGGAACCTCCTATGCTCCAGTTTGCAACCATTGCCCCTTGTCCTATCATTGGTCATTACTGTAAAAAGCTTTGCTCCATCGTCCTGACACTCACCCTTTACATATTTGTAAACATGGATGAGGTCACCCCTCAGTCTCCTTTTCTCCAAGCTAAAGTTAACTACTTAAAGTCCAAGTCCAAGTTAAAGTTAACTACTACTGATCAGTTAACTACTGATTGTGTGCAGATCTGTTATTTTGTTGCATTTATTGTGGACTTTTCTACCTACAGCTGGATTATTGGTCATCACACAACTAGTTCTTTTATTCACTACTTGAGGACGAAAAACATTGTCAAAATTAGCCCACTCAGTCCTATCTTCATACCTGAAAACTGCCCCCACAGGGAAAAACTCTAGCACAGTTGTACCTGCAATGGCTGCTATTCAGCAGGCGTGCTGCAGAAATGGGTTGGCAGAGGAGGCAGTAAAACAATACCCTAGGTGGCACACGTTTTTCAAAACAGAGCACAGGGAGATGTCACGCTGTTTATCATTAACAAGTATTGTGCATGTGACTCATTACCTCTCAGCACACAGCCCTGCAACATGATTGCTATGGTAGTGCTGGCTCAGATGCCACGCAGCTCTGGGTGTTGCACTGTCGAGATGTTTCCTCTCACTATAACAAGTTGAAGTTCTGGGGTTTTTCTGCCATGACCATTTAGATCCTACTGTGTGCATTTGTTTGTCACCTGGCTGTTAATGCCCACACTGCTGTTGAGGTTGATAGAGAGGCGTGCAGGAAGGTAAGTAGGAGGCTAGGTATCACGTGAGTGTGTTTGGGGAACCTGTTTCTGTAGGGGAATTGTCCTAAGTAAAACAAGCTCAGTACTTTTGTCCTGTTGATTAGAAGATAATTGCCTGTGCCATAAAACCAACATTCAGCAAAATCAGCAGTCTATTCACAAGACAGCAGCCCTCAATTTATTTATTTTTTAACACATCATGAAAAAGAAACCTACGCATAGTCGCCCATTTAATTTTTATTATTATTATCGAGGTCTTGGATTGTTTGAGCTACTTTACAATGCTTAATACGCTACCCTCTTACCACAAGTGCTCTTTCTTTTATACCACTATATGACACAGGATATCTGATGTCAGTCAAACTCACAACACTGTTAATCATGTTCTTAACTACATCGTCAATAGCCTAAGAAGGCAGCCATTAGAGAACCCATCACCCCTGATTTATCTTGCCAGCATTGTTTGATGGCAGTGGAGCAATTTACTCTGTGCATCTTTCCATAGTTGTCACTGGAGTTTTATAATTGTGTCACAGCTGTAGAACATCAGAAGAACCCGAGTCTCAGCAAGGACTGCAGCACACAAAGAAGTGGTATTTACTATGATTAAGTGTTGCAGAAAATGAGGGGCGGAGATCTGCAGTGAAAGTAGACATATGTCTGCTAAGAGTGGGTGTCAGAAGAGGAATCAGGCAGAAAAACAGCAAAGATGATGAAGTATATATATGGTTATAGTTGTATTCTAAAAGCAGTTTACTTCTATTTTCTTTTTTGTGTACTTCATAAAGCAACATCCTTGCACCAAAAATAATTAGGGGAAAAAACCAAACACCACTATTTTCTGAAGTGATCTGCAGGATGCTATACTGCAGCATTTTAAAAATAAGCCTTTCCAAATAGGTACTATCACAATGTTCCTGGGATATCTAATACACTGAAAACATGATTCACCTCTAGAACAAGAAGAAATTACTGGAATAGTCAATAAACAAAGTTTGATGCAACAGAAGTATATGCCTACAATTACCCTAAAACCTCTGCAGCTCTGCCTGGCCATGGGGAAAAAAAAGTAACCTTGCTTTTAAGTTCTATGGTCAGCAGACTAGTTCCAGAAATAATCCATGTCTATGTTCAGGAACACTGAAATACTATCTTTGCAACATCAAAGTAAATCCTACTGTAACGAATCAGCAAAAAGGCTGCACAGCTGCTGAGTAGTTAGGAAACCTGGCATAGTGCCCAGTAAACCTGATGTCTCAGCTGCAAAGTGCCCATGTCCATCCAAACTCCAGCTAGGATTGCAGCTACTGTAAAGAATATACTTCATCAGGTAATGACTAAGAATTAAATTTCTTAAAAAAAAACAAAAATCAACTAAAAAACTAACAGAAAACCTGACAACCCAGTCAGTCCTTAGAAGCACTACCAGCTGAACCCTAACTTTCAAAGAAAATATCAATCCCAGAAAGGTCTTTAATCACTACACTCAGTCAAACGACCTTGACCAGTGACCTTGATAAGGCTGAATTCTCCTACTGATAGTGGAATGGATTACTTACTCTGTACAAACACAGAACAGTAGAATGCTTCATTACAAAAACAAGGTTCAATTTAACCAGAAGACATCAAGGAACACTTAACCAGCCTGGCTTTAAAGTGGCTTTAAAGAAATAAAATAGACAAAAAAGCCACAGCTCATTTGGGCTTTTCTGGTTTTGCTTCTTTTTCTTTTTATTCCTTTCTAATCCACCTTGGGTTTAGGTCATTGATACTTTTTCTTTAAGTGATTTCATTAAAGTGAGACTACTCCTTTAATTTTCACTAAATATTAAATTCTTTTCAACTTGGTAGTTAGTATCAAAAATAAAATGCCAATATGATACGGGTGACTGTTTTTCAATATTAATTATTTGACTTATGATAGCGTATAGATAGCCCAGGAATTCTTAAGATTTCATTGTGGTTTATCTTATATAAATTCTGAACAAACATAATGCTTCAAGTGAATTGATTTTAATGGGCCATTATCTTATTTCAGTATTATTTCTTCTATCAGAAGACAAAACAACCTGTGTAAGGAAGTTTCTTTCCAGAAACTGAGACATCACCATCACTTTAGAAACACCTTCTAGAAAGCATTTTTCAGAATTCATTTGTGAAACTCAGTTCTGCAAGAACAAAAACACAGTAAAATGCAACAGGGCAGGCAAGGGGAAGATCACAAGACAAAGGTGATTCAGTCCCTAACAGAACACACTGTGCACATTGAGAACTTCAGCAAACTTGAAGAAAAAACAAGCAGTGTCTCAAAACATGCCTTCATATACCTCTACTACATCCTAACATTAACAGAGTGTCCTCATACAAATTTCTCCACATCATCGGCTTTCTGCATTTCCTTAGTCATGCGGAATGAAGCGAACAGAAAGATGGCTGGTTCAGTTCTTGCTAGGCACAGCTCAGAGCCTGGCACGTAGGGCTGCTTTTCCTTTAACACCACAACACACAGTGATGAGTTAGAACAGGGTGTATTGGTAAACCTGCCCTATGTCTGGTTCAGATAGTGTAAATGTTAAACAATATAGATTGATAATCTAACTTGGACTTCTATGTTTACCAATATCTATGCTTATTACAAAATATAATTATTATTAAATATTGTCACAAAGGCAATAACACTAATTATTATTGCCATTAGTTCCTCCTATTCTACACAAAAAAACCCCCAAAACAAACAAACAAAAAAAATGGAAGAGGGGAAAAAGTAACAATGTAGTCTGTTCCAGGACACAGAGTATTAGCAGTGTCAACATTTCACTCAAATAGACCAGACATATTCACAACTGTGAGGTGGTACCTAGCCAAAGCCAGTGCCCGGTTTACTCTCTCCTCGAGGCCTGTGGTTCCCAGTGCTTTCCACATCAGCCAGAATTTGAATGCATCTGGACGCCTGCTGCACTGAATGGACTTGTCACCAGTGTCATAGCTGACATCGTAGAACTTGTCCTGCTGGAACAGGTATTCGGCCTTGGCAGAGTAACACTTCTTCAGGAGTCCCTATTAGAAACACAATAGAGACTATCTTCACAAGTCAAAGCGATTTTTTCCATCTGTACCAGCTGCTTAGGTAAACAGAACAAAGCTTTTGGTGTGGTTTAAGAATCCTGGATGAACCTAAACCCAGTGAAGTCAGCACTAACAGCAATGAAACTTTTTAGTTATTTGCTTCCTAACGTTACTGAAAAAGTACATGTTGAAGAGCAATTCTGACTCAAATCTCAAGAAAACATGCAAGTGAGTACCACAGGAACAGTTGCCCAAAGATGTACATGGATGGGAAAGAGGGAGGAGAAGGAGAAGCCTGTGTCCACTGCTCCAGTCAATAGATTGGAAGAACAGCCCCTGAGGAGCTCCCTACATGTTCACAAACGGCTCAATCTATTCCTTCTTTATCAAACAAAGAACTTTGTGTACAGCACAGTTAGTTCCAGGCACAGAAGATTTTAGCCCCAAGAAAGAAGTGTTTAGCCCTTACCTGAAAATAAAGTCATTGAGGATTTAGCATAGGTTATCTGACTGTTTGAGTGGAAACACCACAGGGAGATAAGTGCAACCCCAATTTTTGTCTCTTTTCACAGTTCAGACAATTTTAACATTTGGAAATAAATCTTAGAGGATTTATTTTAGCATATCCTAATTATGGCTTGTTAATGAAATTATTTTTATTCAGTGATCTCCAGCCTCCAACTTTTGAGAGACTTCCTGGGCAGAGATGAGCAGCAGAAAACAGACAATGACAAATGAGTAACATGTCAAGTTCCAGCAAAGAAAAAAGCTGGGAAACAGAAAGCAGAGAGACTGCTATAGGATTAAAGGTGCAGGGAAACAGAAGAGGCACAGGACTAGCCATTGTTTGAAGAATGAAATATCAAAGTATGCTCTGTAATACTATGAAGTAGAGAGAAGGGCTGGCAGAAAGCAGGTTACAAAAACAGGTATGAGGGTGGCCCTACAAGAAACCCAGGAGACAGAAAAGGTTGTAGATTTGTCAGTGATAATAAAATCGGGTAAGAAAAAGAAACCACAATCTGTAAGATAATACTAGAAAATAGAAATTCAGATGAGGTCAAAAACATGGCTATAGCATCCAATTCAGATCTGCAAATATGTATTTAAGTGACAGTTGGACCAGAAGTCTTCCATGCTGAACAGACCAAGGAACAGAAGTGGACAGCATGACAGAATCTGCTGAACAGTATCTTGAAGAGCACAATTCATTTTCCCATTCAACATCACTTTTCAACTTGAACTAACTGAAAAAACATTTAACATTTCATCCTTTTCTCTGCATCTGCTGCAAGTCCGAGTTTCAAATGGCAGTGTCTGACATCACTCTGAATCAAATTCCTGTAACAGAGGGACAATTCTTGATCTACCTTACAATACACTACCGATAACTTTGGAACTGGCAACAAAATACAGGGAAAAAAGTCAAGACAAAAAAAAAACCACCCAAAGGAGAAATAATCCAGCGGCATACAGAGAGTAATCTCTCCTAGCCTTTTTAATTCCCTCCATTGAATACTAAAACCAAAACTAAACTAAAAAAAAACAAACAAAAAAAACCACACCAAAAAAACCCTCACAACCACTTGTACACCTACTTATACAGCACAAAAGCAGAAAACCATCAAAGGTTTCTCCACAACTTTGACAACCCCATTGTAGTATCACTCATTTGCAAAAAGGACAGCAAATTCAGTCTGAACACTTCAGCCACAGGACCAGCAGTCAGCCTTGTGAAATGACTGTTTATGTGACAGTGGGAAAAAAAGGTGGCAGCAGCTGCAGTCAGAGTGATAACATGCTGCTGCAGCACATGGTAGCCACAGCAGTAGCCACAGATGAAATCCAATGCTGGGCCTGGTTTTTTGCAGTAACCAAGATTCTCACACTCACTTTCCAACTTTCTCAGAAAAAGAAAAACATGAAGATGTCATTAGAAATCAAAGAGAAGTCAAGCACTGAAGCATCAATCCCTTACAGTATTTCTAAAGCTTTGTATTCTCTGGCAGCAGCTCCACAACAGGAATAGGAGTCTGCAAACCATTATGTCCTATTCATTTCAATCTCCATACCTTGATTTTCAGGGGAAATACAATTTTACTAGACATGGTATTAAAAAAAAAGTAAAAAAAAAAAAGACAGCAACATTCACAAATTCAAGTTAATTGCTTTGTCTCTTACTGATTTTAAAATTTTGTATGGTGTTTCTGCAGTGAATATATAGCAGGGTTGATCAATGTGGGACTATCTTCTGCCTTATCAGAACATAATATAGCTGTACAATAGAGGACATCACAGGATATTAGTTCCCCTCATGCCTGTCATCTGAGAAATAATAACTTTTGTTTGTTGCAAGAAACCTAAACTCAGTTGGTAATATTACAGAAAGACTGAGATGTTCACTTAAGATCACAGTACAGTTGCAAAGTTTCATAGTTTAAAAATAAACGCTCTGGAGTGAAAACACAACAAGAACAAATAGTTCAATATCTCTGAGCGAACTCAAATTCCTGGGAACGTATTTCTTTTTAAATAATAATAAAAAAAGCAGGTACTGTCCTACTCTCCTGGTGCATCTGAAGCTGACAAGATGTGCTGGCATGATGATCCTTTTCAATCTGCTTATCTTATTATTAGTAAGTTACATCCTCTAGCACCTCACTAGAGCAGACAAGAAGAGAAACAACCATCATTCTTTGTGAAAAACAAATGCCAGATCAATGCATGAGGAAAGGTGGAAGGGAAGAGAAAGTGAATGTAGAACAGAATTTGGGTGGGGATGACAACAGTAGAGGAAAAAACTCCAAGCTTAGTTTTATGCTCAAGAAAACAGTTTCTACTTGATCTCTTCTGTCTCAAATGTAACAGACACAAACATGCTGAAGACATAAAAAGTCATCTTAGTTTTCCTAGTCAAATTATGAAAAAGTAGAAGGGGAGGGAAAAAAAAAGAAAAAAGCATGCTTTCTAACTCAACATTCTCAGTCCCAAGAAGACCCCAACAGTTTCTCACACAGTAACTGAGCTTCTCCATTTGTTCAGAAAAATTGCAAAAATTTCATTAGAACTGCCCTATTTGACAAGTTTGAGTTTCTTTCTTCATCATCTTTTCTCTTTCTACCCTTTATACAGAGACTAAGGGTATTGGCTCTGCCTTATACAGGGACTGTTAAAGGTTAGAAAATATAAATACTATTTTTATGGAGGTCTCATTCCACAGCAAAGTTTCAAATAACCTTTGGTTTTGATGAAGTCTATGGATAGTTGCTGTGTGTTCTAATTAATGGCAAATAAATGAATAAACAAATATTTTTAAAAACCTCTATTTATATGGTGATAATATTCACAAGCGACAAATTGCAGCAGCTCTGCAGTCTTAAGGGAGTATGTACAGCCCAAGACAGATTCATAGCATTTTAAGAACATACAAGAACAAAGTTGGCTCACTAATGTTTTGAGAATATCGATCCACCTAGCACTGCAATTCATGCTGCAGCAATACAAGAGTTTTCTGAGTAAGTCTATCTTATTACAGAAGTGATGAAAGAGTATGGCAGTGAAAAAGAGATAGCCATGCATTTCTTCAGTGCTTGAAGCACTGAAGAACTGCTGTCATTGATCTGAGCTTTTACAGAGGATTAACCAATCTCTTTCCCTTTGGTGAAAACGCTTCTCCCTTCTAATCAAGTCAAACACATATTTCTCTTTTCTATCTCTACCTTCTTCGGAAATCGTTCCAATTTTGTTTCATTAGGGCTGGAAGATATTCTTTTATCAGCATTTCACTGCAGTTTACCTTTTTTTTTTTAATCTGTGTAAGAAGACATTTAAATACAATGTTTCATTCTAATAATCTAGCTACAATCTCTTAAGCCTATTAACATTGCTAAACCACGTACTTTATTGATGCTATGTGGCAAAAAAATCCAAACCAAACAAAACCAGTCACTATTACTTTTCCTAACGGGAAATTAGGGTGTTACCAATACAGCAGAAATACAATGATTCCTTCTAAAGATTATCTTTTCATACATAAAGTAACATACAAAGCTTGTGCTAGTTAATCAACCTGCTAAAAAAAAAAAAAGAAAAGAGGGAGAAAGAAACTGAAGATTATTTGTCCACTTATAATTACCTAACCCTAATCCTGAGGGAGTCTACAGTTTCCAAAAGGACCTCAAAGCAAATGTGAAGACAGTTTAACAATATTTTCTTAATCAGACCTTCAAAGGGAACTAGGGCTTGATTAATAAATGGTACTTAACATCTACGTTTAACATTTTGCTGCTCCGATTTCTTGCAGAATTCACTACTTCAGAAACTACTTGGGGAACATTCACTAGCAGAGCAACGTGGGCCAAACTCTTCCAGCTTCCACTGATGCATCCTAACCACAGTGTGAAGGAATTCTGTTCACATGTAAATATGTGCTTAATCTGCAGCCACAGGTATTTATGTAATTTAGGAGCAGTGGAACAAGCTTCAAAGTGAGAAACCGATACAGATACTCTTCCCTTCTCTTACTGGTGTGAAAACAGTATTTTTAATGGGAAACTGAATTCAGCTGCCTGTTCTGGTACAGAGAGGATCAAAGTGAAGTAAGGCCCTTCTGCCAAAGTGTCTTAAATATGCATTTGATCTTTTTTTCTTAAGGATTTATATTCCAACACCTTCAAAAAGCTGATAAGAAAGTACTGAAATTTGTATGTGCATCTGTTTGCATATAAAGACTTCACTGGCACAAACACAAAACATGTAAGAGCCAATTTTCCAGGAATTAAACAGAGTAAAATGTGTCTTCCCCATGCAGAGAAATCTACTTCCCAGAACGTGTCTCACTGTACAACAGCATCTGATTGTATGATCAGTAATACTTGTGTGTTTTCACCCCTCAATGGCCTAGAATTCATCTCTACAAGTATTTTCAGCACAACTAGCTGTGATTTCGAAGTGGACTAGGATTGCTCTACCAGACCTTACACTGCATGGAAAGAGAGCACAGAAAGGCTGCCAGAGGCCTGAAGCTGGATGTGTGTTTGTAATGTGACTCTAAATACCAGAGCAGCTTAGCTATTTCATTCCTCTCTGTTTCTTTCCTCTTTCTTCCTGAGAAATTTCCACTATGCAGCCCCAGTAGTTTAATCACTACCTGGGGCTATATCTATGTACTGGACCTAATTAGTTAAAAACATAGCACTGAAATCTTTCCAGGCCTGCAATTAAGATACCACGTTAATCTTAGTCAATAACTTCATTCTGGTTGTTTTTCATCCTGGAATAAAGATGAAGTGATGGATGAGTAGTCCTAGAGTCTAATCCTCTTTAATTTCACAGACTCTAGTCCAAGAAAATGAGGAGGCACACTTCTCCTTGCTTTCCTGCCATGTCTCACCCCTGGCTTGGAGCAATCAGCTCTGAAAGAGCACTGACTAGCATCTATGCTCTTTGGTCCTCATAAGTTCTTAATACCAGTAGTAACCAACTACATGGACAGCAAACCACTAGCAGCTGAATAGAAACTATCAGCTGTCTTTATAGAGATTTATGAAAGTGATTTACAAACCATGGCCACAAAATAGTGATGCAAACCTCAGGGGCTTCATATCTTCATGATGTTCAGTAATCCATAACTTACGAAGTTAAAACTCACCCCTGATGGTGGACAATGGGCATAAGTTTTAGCAGGGCTGAGTTTGAATGGGTCTTGAAATAACTGACCTCTTACTGGTTTCTTTATTAAGATGGAAGAATTCCAGAAAGACATAAGCAGACTCATCTCATTTTTGTGGCACTTGAGATCAGAGCTCTCTTGCTTTCTTGCTAGACCTTTTAATTAGTCATGGCTTTCAGAAGGCCTAAATCACCCTAGTGATGAGGAACAACTCGTAGACTGAGGAAAGAAGGCTCAGCACCTTTACCTGCATGTGCTCTGACTATCCCTCTCCTTTCCTGCTCTGGTACACCTGTGTAAGGGGATGCAAAGAGGAGCTCTGCCTACTTTAAACAGACGCAGTACTGCTGCAGTCCCAACGGATGACAGCTATTCTGAGGACTTTGATGAGCTCACTGTTTAAGTGCTGCAGACCCAGGTGACAAAATATTCAATTCTGAATGCAAATCATGTACAGGGGTTAACTAGCGAGGCCACCAGCTGCAAAATTTGACCACTGGTGAGTACAGTGACTTGGATCAGTTTGACCCTGCTCTCTTCTTCAAGTCTTATTAATTTTGTAGTGACATTCAAAATAATATCATTCAGCATTTACATTGCAACATAGTAAAACTGACTTGCAGTTATTTTCTAATTATTTCCACTTCCATAATACAGCAATGACAACCTACTGCAAGAAAAGAAAAAAAAAAAGAAAAAGAAAAGAAAACAAAGAAAAAAATATTAATTAAAAAGAGGGAGGATAAAAAATCCCAGGATTACTTACAGAGTTGTCTTTCACCAGAAGAGCACAGCACTGGATTCCTGCCAACAGCATTTTATGGGGATTCCAGGCAACCGAATCAGCCCTGTGAAATTTACAAACCGAGTAAGGAAGGTGGAAATTGCACCTATAATGATGGGTACTAGAGAATTAAAAATGGCCAAACACAATCCAAGCAGGCAAATTAGATTTCCCATTCCCCTTCCCCTTCCCCCTCATATCTTTAGAAGTCTCTCCAATAGGTAATA
Source organism: Aegotheles bennettii (assembly GCA_013398125.1). Lineage (NCBI taxonomy): Eukaryota > Metazoa > Chordata > Aves > Caprimulgiformes > Aegothelidae > Aegotheles > Aegotheles bennettii. The sequence goes on from VZRW01012354.1 coordinate 247,726, forward strand.
GTGGAGTAATATGTATTTTGGAAAACACAGCTCTCATGAAGGTCTTCAGGCCACACAACTTTCATCTCAGTCCCTGGCAAGTGTGCCCAAGAACTAAACTGACTTACCTGTGGATGCCATAAAGAAGTCTGCAATGCTTCCTTGATATCAAAGCCGAGCCACCCCAAGAAGCCTGTTAGGACATTTATAGAGTCATGACAATATTACTTGTATAAAGTTTTTTTGATAATGCTTCAACTAACAACTTCTAAAGATGTTCTATCTCTTAAAATTTATTCTACTACATGGTCAGTGGGCTAAATTTTGCCTTTAGTATCATCTACTGAAATAAAGATTACAGCCCGGGGCTATGCCTAAAATAGAGGTGCTGATGGTTTGTGCCACTATGTGAGCCACAAACTACATGGTTCCTTCTGTGTAAGCAAGGGCATGAACTGAAGTTGTGTCGTTGCACAACCAGACCCATTCCTGATACTGAATCAGAGACGCTTCCTTTCCTCCAGCCTAGACCTAAGCAGTGAGAGCAGAAAGCCTCATTTTGTGTATCTTCTTCCTGCTGGTCATTTCCTTTCTGAGACAGTCACAAGGGGTAGAGAATGATAATCTCTGCTCATCACAAAGTCCAGGCTCAGATTGTCCACAGTATTTGAATATGAAAAGCAAAGTCAGTGAGTAGATGATAGCAGCATTTCTGTTACCAGCAATCCAACTGACATTAAAAAGGAGTAAGTCTCACCACATCTCTCTCAGGTCATCTAAGAACTAAGTGTGTGGTCTGAGCGTCATTTATGCCTTCTCTGTAGTGAGGAGCTCTCCACTGAAACTCCTTATCGAGTGTCATCTTATCTATTCTAGATACTTTTCTTTGGGTGACACCTTTTGCAGATGTCTCTCTCCATAGACTAAAGGAGGAACCCAGCAATTAGCTTTTATGACACAAGTTTGATTTCTGGGCAACTGGAGTCAGGGAAGGTGATACTCATCCATGAATTTTGCAAGGACCAGAATTCACCCACCAGCTGCTGTGAATCTTCTGTTCTCAAACAATATTTGTCCACAGGGGCAGGATGGGGAGAGCACGCAACAAACAGTATCCATGCCGTACACTGCATTTGAGAAATTACTCAAATATGAAAAAAAGGCAGGCAGAATTCACTTGAACATATTCCCTGTGAAATAAGCAAGGCTCCTCAGAGACACATAGGAGTCACCAGTCCACTCAACACTCCTGGACTCAGCTTATTTAAAAAGAAAATGTTCACAAATTTTGGGCTAATGAAGAAGAAAGAAATCACTGACGTGAAGACTCTTGATCTGAGTACAGAGAACATATGCTTGTTTGCCTTTTTTTTTTCTTTCCTTGAAAGAAACAGATGTGATAGATGATCTATGAATTTAGCATCAGTATTTTTTATAGGTCATGCATTAGGAATAAGATCCACTATCTCTGGGAGACAGGAACAGTAAAGGCTCACAGGTAAATGAAAGGTTAATAACTTGTCTTAACACACATCATTCTCATTAATGCAGTACATTAATGCACCACATCATATTTTATGTTGTCATGCTCACGACATCCTTGCTAAGGAAAGGGTTGCTGCTCAACCTACAGGTGGAACCTAAGGCAGGAAATTATTTGCCTCAAAATTCACAGCAATCTTGTGAAAGAACCATGACTTGAAACTGGGTTTCTCCAGCTAGCCCAAATTAGTCATGTTATGGGAAGACAATCAAACTGATCTTCCTATTCAGAGACAGTCTCTACTCTTCTTTCTATGAATCAATAAAGACAAAACAGTCACTAAGTTATTCCCTGAATTTCATAACCCATTGGAATCTAACAAATCTTTAAAATTTTGCATCCAAAGGTGTCTGTATCTGAAAAAGCTGACACTTTCACACTGGCTCTGAAAAACAGGACTAAAAAGGCCTGAGAGTTCAACTCAACAGTGTGCCACTTCCAAAGGCAGGATCGGCCATACTAATTTCTGTCAAAAACTTGTCTTTTCTAGAGATTATCAATCAATGAACACACCCAGACTGTGATTAGCATAAAGTGGAAAATAAGGTGCAGAGAGACGTCAGAAATTGCAGCCTCCACAGCACTATTGGCACTGCTTTCTGTCTTTGTTTTACATACTACTGCCAGAGATCTGGTAGGGACAGGTAATAGTACTGAAGTCCACCACCTTTCAGTTTCTGCTTGAGCCACAGTATTACAAGATGAATTTGTGCTCCATGCTTCTTTACTCAGTTTAGAGATCAAGCCTTAGGGATCCAGGGCTGGCAAAAACCAAAGGTAAATGAGAAGGCATTAAAGAAGACTGAGAATCACTGGCTTTTCCTGACCTCTAACAATGGAGGCTGCACAATTTAACCACTTAATTTGTGCTTAACAGTACTGATTTAAAGTGTCAGTCCGAAACAGTGCTACGTCTTGTCATACCTGCAGTGGTCAGGGGAACAGATTATTCCTTTTGTTTTTGCAGCAGCTTTTAAAGCATCTATAGACTATTATTATTATCTCTTTGTATTTTCTAGTTTAAATAACATCAGTGTTTTCAATCTTTCCTCATTGTTCATAATTTCTAGATATAGTTCTGTTTATCCTCACTGCTTTACTATTTTCTGATCTTTCTCCTGTCGGTCCTTCAGCTTCTTGAAAGGTAGCTTTCTATTTGGACATAATCTAGATGAAGCAGATGGGAGCACCAAGCAGAAAGAAATAATTATTTTATGTATCTTATTTATTCTGTTCTGAAAGACATTTAACCCTATTTGAAAATGCTTGCAATTGCTGATTTATGATGTACTGCAAGCCCCAGATCTTTTTCTGAAGATCTGCTGACTAACCAAAAATCCCCAGCCTGTGTTTGTGCAGTCGATTACTTCAGCTTAAGCTTATAGCTCTGTCTTTATTGAACTGCAGCCTAGTTTTTCCACTTTTTTCTCCAAACTTTCAAGATCTCTTTGATTTTTAATCCCATCCTCCTGCTGCCTGTTACAGCAGTTCTATGCCATTTTCAAATTTAGTCAGTGTATTCTTTTTCATCCAGGTTATCAATGAAATTACCCAGATAACTTCTAACCTAAAATG
>VZRW01012354.1:251245-280398 GCA_013398125.1 Aegotheles bennettii
GATCACCAAACCCATACTTTATCAGCTTATCTACGAGGATGCTGTGGGAGACAGTGTCAAATGCCTTGTGGAATCCTACTCAGAGTTTTCTCCCCTTTCAGCAGTGAATCACAGGTAACTGCTCTCTGATTATACTTTTCCAGCCAGATTTTCACTCATTGCCACAGCTGCACCCATGTTTCTCTGGCTTTCAGGTGAGCTATTGCCAAGACACAATAAAGTGAAGTGCTTCTCCTCCATCCATGAGACTAGAGAAGGAAAGTAGATTGATCAAACCAGATTGACACATTTTGTTTATGACAAATCCAGCTGAGAGCAATGCAGCGTAGCTCAAAACACAAAGATAATTATTATAACTGTGTCTCATGTGATGTAATTGGTAACTAGGTATGAGAAAATTACTCTGTTTCATATGCAACAAACCTCTTACAGCTGAACAACAGGAATCAAATTAAGGCTAGTTTCATCAAATACCTATCATGGCCACATCTTTTTGGACAGGCCTGTTTGGGAATGCAGTGAGCATCCTCTTTGTATCTATAAACCTTGAGTCTTTGTGTGTCATGACAGTCATGGGCTTAGAGTGCTTTCATGTTCTAAATCAGTGTAGGAACTCTGCAAGTTGAATGACTGCACTAGTGAATACCTAGTTATTAATTACATGTAGCTTAAAATGATGAATCAGACAGAATGAAGCTGGCCATTAGAGTGCATTTGATGTTAATTGAAGCCATGACTCATTAATTTGCATTTGTCCTTCCCAGAAAAAATATTCAAATAAGACCCTTCGCTCCTTTTAAGATTTTGAAATCTTTGTCTAGCTATATATCAGAGAAGCTACTGATGACAATAGTCAATCAGAAGGTTCTTAAATCTGGTATCATGACTGTGTATTGCAATTTGATCTCCTTCACTCAGGACAATGGAGCAAAGCTTTTTACAGTAATGACCAATGATAGGACAAGGGGCAATGGTTGCAAACTGGAGCATAGGAGGTTCCATGTGAATATAAGGAGAATCAGTGTCCACAGTGTGATTAAACTAAATACCTAAGCACAGGCTAATAGGTCAAATCTGATCTCTGTACTGGTCTGGCCACAGGAAAAAAAAGTCAAAGTAAGGACCAGCAGGGAAAAAACACTCATATGTAGCTTTTCAAGCTACATGAACACACATAAGTGTTGGAGCTTGAGTGCACATTGTTGATGCAAAACAAGTCATTAGGAAAGGCATCATAGATGTAGGATAGAATGCAATAAGCAAGTGAAATGTGTGTATGAATACTGTAATGTACACAAAATAAGTCTATAGTCTCTGCACTTAGGCTGTTGAATGGCTAGACTGCTAGGACAGTTTGGGCTTACTGTTATTATCTTCTTAAAAGAACTTTTTCCTTAGCTCCCTTTCCCTCTTTATATTTGTCTCCATGTGATACCTTATCTACTATTTCTGACTTTATTAAAATTTATCTTCCTGAAGCCCACTGATTTTATGTTGACTTTCTCCCTTTCACCCTTCCTAAGAATCATGAGCTTTATCATTTCATATTTAATGAAGAGACTCCCCAAGGCAAACATATCAATTTCGAGGATCAGAAAATATTCTGAAATGAGATATATCAGTGTAAATCTGGAAATAACACTACTGACATTCATATAAGATATTCTTGTAAACAGCTCTTGAGACTGTCTGCAGTTGATAATCCTGATTCCCATCAATGATACAGAAAAAGTCCTGAATTAGACAGTACTTTCCCCATATTTAAATCTCTAATTGTACTATATCTTTTTTCCTCCTAAGTTACAGCAGGCCCAAAAAACAGTACTCATTTGCTATAAATCAGACTGTATAACATGTAAATCATTCAACAAGTCAGGCCTTTCAGAGAAATGTGGATTCTCAAAGTTTTTTAATATTATATTCTTATCTATAAGCCAAGAAGAAGGTTGGCTTGCTCAAAAACAAAGAAAAAAACCAAATTCTTCACAGTGTTTCTTGTACACTATTTCTGAATGGCAGATGCTTGGTCTTACTGTACTTTTTCACATATTATTCTAGTAAACCTAGTTCTAGTGATGCTCTGAGTGACAAAATGTCACATTATGAATTACAGTCTGCTCCTTTTACCATAGCACATTTATATATATACGGATGCCTGGTGTCACTTACATGGAAAGCTTTCATTCTCTTCCCCTTACCCTGTTCCCATATAAATCCGCTAGAAACTTTAAACAAAAAAATAAAGAAACAGCCATCAGCTCAACTCTTCATAGAGGGTGAAAGGAAAAATGGAAAAAATACTGACAGAACTCCAAAGAACCATTGAGAGATTCATAACATGAATCACATCTTCACAGAACAATTAGTCTTCTAGACCATAAACCCAATTTATTACTGTACATTTGTTCTACTACTGGGAATCAATTAACATATGACAGCTACAGTCACTGTTCCAACAGAAAATTAACTCTAAGTTATTCACTAACATTTTTAACTTAACATGAGGCAAAGCTGGAAGAAGTTAATTCTTTACAAAACTATCAACTGCCTATGTGATTTTCCCTTAAATACTCAACATTACACAAACACTTTAAAAATTTAAAGCAGGTCTAAAAATCTCCATTAATGTTGCTACAGATTCTCTCAATTGCTCCATGGCTTTTAGTCTAGCCATCCTGGATTTGTGGCATTGCCATTATAAAGAGAACGAAACTTTGAAAAATCTGAAGAGATCTAATTTTAGAAAAATACTAACTCTTTCAGGTAATAAAAAGACTCAGTGATTATTTCAAGAAGATTAATGAATGGATTTTAATATCCAAACCTAAATTTATAAAGAAACGAGAAAAGAAAAATTGCTGAACAATTTAGGAAAGCATAAGGAGATCTACAAGAAACCCAAACCTGTAAATATACAGATAAACAGATAAATTTATGACTAGTTGGCTCAAAAATATACCTTTATTTTAACCTGTATGAACCACACGCCACAATTCAATGTCCATTCTCTAACAGACGTAGAAAAAAATTGAAGTTATATTTGTATATAATCACCCTTGAAGAATTTTTAGGACATAGCAAGAAAGAAGAAATTGATTTTAAAATAATTTTGAAAAATAGCCTGACAATGACAAAATAGCTTTGACTGCTTGTCACAACCAAATAATTTGCTGGTTTTTAACACATGAAACAGAGACAAATGAAAATGTATTGCTGTTCTCTATGCAAAAAAAAAAGTTATTAAAGCCCAACTTACTTCTATATAGAAACATCAACAGTCAAAGAAAAATAGCAATTATAAAAAAGCAATGCTAAACAAAACTACACACTATACAAACTCACATCAACATGAAGCCAGAGGCCATGCTTTTCACAGACATCAGCAATTTTATCCAGAGGATCAAATGCTCCCAGCACTGTTGTGCCTGCTGTAGCACAGACAAGAAATGGTGCTGACCCCTGCAATAAGATTCAAAAAACAACAACAAAGTCACTTGCAGTGCTCATTTCCTCCAGTGTATCTGCAAAGCTAAATTATAAAAAAGGTCTAAGAATGTAGGACAAAGATGCAACAGTCTACATTTTAGTCTCCCAGCAGAAGGTATTGCTTTTAAAAGTGCTGACTCTTAAAAAAAAAAAAAGAAAGAAAAAAAAAGAAAAAATACTCCTATTTCCAGTTATCACCATTCCAGGGCAGACTTCACCAGCTTCAGACTGTTTTGACAGATGTTAGTTTTGTCAAGATGAAAACATACCAGATATTTGACATCTCTTTTTATACACAGATTTTCATTTCTCAGTCTTCCACATTTTACTACCATATTTGCTGCCATACTGCTGAATAAAATAAAGCTACTAGCTCAGCCAGCAGTCTATCCATGCAAGGAAAGGGCTCATCCCCCTAGGGTTTCCACCTGCCTTGTCTCTACAACACCCCTATTTTCTGCCTGGTGAAGAGGAACCTTTAGTTAGGGAACATGATTTGCCTTCGGCATCACTGGCACAGCACACACAGTAAATGGGACAGACATCACTATCTGACCCCAATGACCAGTTTACATCAAAGCACTGTTCTCTTTCTCCTATCCGTGTCTATGAAACAGGAAGGGCTGTAAATGGTAACTGTTAGGAGAGACCACTGGAAATCTCAGGCAGTTTTAAGGGTAGACAGGTAAGAAGGAAAACTATCATCTGGTTGCAGTCTCATACATCCATCACAAGCCATCCATTTTGGTTGCAGTGGCTTAACTCATTGTTTTCCCATCCAACTAGTAGCAGGGGGGCAATCACACTAGCAGACTAGGTCACGTACCCTGTCAGATGTATGTGCCTGTGCCTACTCAGAAGCAGAAATCAAAACAATGAAAAGAACTAGTGGAATGTGTAATGACTGCATGAAATTGAGAGCATCAGCCCTAGCAATGACTGTGCAGTCTCATTTGCTGGTAAACACATGCTGAAGAAACTTCTCTGCACATTTCAGCATCTGGCCCAAAGCATAACAATGCAGTTACTGGAGAGATACTACAGTTGTTATTAAAAATTGTACAATCTGGGACCCCTGGAGTTCATTTTCAGTGAATTAAATCTCAGATGATGTAAGTCTCTCTACTGATGTAACTCAATGTAGCTTCATTGAAATCAGACATCAGCTGAAAAAAACTAAAACACAACTCTACACTTTTAAACATTTACTACAGAGAGATAGGTTTGATCATGTTTACGCTCTGATAGATAAAACAGTGTAGAGGACTTTAACAGTGTAGAGGACTGTTAGAATGGTGCATAATTACAATTTATTTTTATTTTAAAATTTCTTTACAAATTATTAAAACAGTAAAAAGTAACATTGGAATGAATTTAAATTAATCCCATACATTCACGAAGAATTACCAGCCTACAAGGAACTTGTTGGTCATTTATTCCTAGTACAACTTAGAAAAGTCAATCAAACTTACATAACAGCCTGAAGCTCAAGTACGGTACACACTTGCAAGTGAGGAAAAGATGTATCTGCTGCACATAACAGCTTATGTTGGCATTCTCATCAATTTTCTCCCACAGCTACATCAAAGCCAAAGTTCCCCTGGCAGCCAGCGGGTAATGACTGAATATGCAGACAAGTCTAGGATCTCTATGAATTCCAAAGATGGTTGCCACCTTTTTCTCCACAAAGATGGGAAATAAATTTTTATTTAATATTTATTTAAATCTTCCTAACTAAATCCTCTAAAAAGAGCCCTAAGACTGTTGCTACTCATAGTCAGTGAACATTTTGTGCTCTTACTACTAGGAAACACATCTTCTATTGTCTAGAGTCATTAGAATATTTACTGTAATTCACTGAAGTGTCCTTCTATAAGAGTTGTAAAATAGCACTTTATCAAGGACACACTTACTGAAGCTCTGGTGAAATGAAAAACTGCCAATATACCTATAACTGCCATTAAAATGCAAGTGAAATAGTGTTTCTCCTGTAAGCAGAGCATTTAAACACAGAACATTTGTTTTTAAATTGCAGAGCATCATACTGAGGATAACTTTTTTTTAAAAAATCAAATTCCAGATGATTTTTTTAAGCATAACTACACAATTTATTATTACACCAAACAAAAATTCTGTTTTGTTTTTTTTTAAGAGCAAAGAGCTCATTCTCCTTTCAGCCTGCTTCCTCTTGCTCCATTTTATTTCAATCCTTTTTTCTTAGATGGGCAAAGTACAGAAAGAGGTAACCAAGAGAGTTTGCTAGATAATTAGGGTCACTATGTATCAGTAGTTACGCTATCGAGCATGCAACTCAAGGAAGATGGCAGAAGATGTATCCAAATCAGGCCTTAATGAAAGCTGTTGTGACCATGCCAGTGCATGACAGGACAGCACTACCTTGGTTTTTCTATCAGCCACAACAGTAGGGTTTCCCAAGGTAGGATTCCATACTAGGCATGGTTGACTATGTGGAGGTTGCACTAGTTAATTAGTATTCACAGATCACAGGCTAAAGGGCTGAGCTCCAAGTCCTACTGCCTTCATGCACAAACTGAAGCGAGAAATAAGGTGAGCTAATCAAGCCAAAAGAAGATGCTCTGTGCTTTAGAATTCACATTCAGTCCTCCAAGCTCCCTAAAACATAGTAAATGCTGTCTTACAGATTGTGAGAATGTCTGTTAATGTTGTATAAATACATACATCAGTACATTTACAAACATTAGCCTTTGACTTTCTCACTTAGCAAAGTCCCTGGGGGAAAAGAGGCACAGGACAGAACTTCTGTGGTCTTGCTACAATACTAGAAAGGATTCAAGTTCAGCATTTGTAACTTGTTATGTATTTGTAGTTTTAGAGACTAATCCACATATTAAGCTCTTGCTCACTGCAGAGGATAGAGAAATATCCGCTGTAATTAACTGAAAAACCTACAGTTTTCATTTAGTGTTTAAGGAAAACAAATACTGCACCCATTTAGAAAAGGATCGAGGGCAAAAGAAATCCAAGAAAAAAATCTGCTAAATACTTCAGAGCAGCATTGTATTCAGGACTTTCATCAGTAGCAAACACCCTGTGGAATTTTTCTCCCTCATAAGAGTGTAGCACCTAGAAGTCTTGGCTCGTTCCACAAGTTTGTGGCAAAAAGATTGCACCTGTAAGAAAGACACTGGTACATTAACTGCCCTATTTGTAAGATATCACTCATTCTTAGTTTTCCTTCCTTTCACTCAGACAAGCACACAGCCTACATACACTTCTTTCTCTTTCATGCTCTCTCTCCCCCTCTCACCTCTTTCCTGGCCCGTTGGACTTGTTTCTCCAGTTCCTCAGGTATCATCTTACCTCTAAGGGACACAGATTTAAAACTTTTTCAGTTACATTCAGATAGGTTGGTTATGTACAGAACTACTGCATTTTAAAACTGCTCAGAGACCAGAGCCATGGCTTTTATTTGCTTACCTTTCATCTGTTTTGATAAAGTAAACATTCTCTGTACCAATACCGAGGAAGGAGGCTGCCTTCTTCATGGAGTAATGACACTGTAAATGAAAGAGGCATGAAAAGAAAGTAAGTACACAATTAAAATGAAAGAAATAGATTCCTTAGCATGGGGAACAGTGACACTGAAATTAATAGCAGCTAACAATCATGACAACAGCATACCCTAACAGAAAAAGCAAACTGACAAAGCTACACAGCAAAAAGACCATTTTGTACTTAACAATTAATAACACACACTGAAGAGTGGCAAAAATAACAGAAAAAAAGATGTGCACCATGTTTAAAATGTGGTCTTAAATAAAAAACTCTATTCCATACATTTTTTTAAAGCTGGTTATGCATTAAAATTAAATGTAGAAATTTTTAAGTGTCATCAGGGAAGAATTATTAGTTGTTTCAAAGTGTTTTAATAGAATTGAGTCAAAAGTACCAATGAGTGTAAGAAAATCCATGAGAAGAAAGGCCCAAAGGCTATTGAACACAACAGCCTTGAAGCAACAATAGGTCTGAAAGTTCAAAACCACAACTCCTTGGAAACCGGGCCCTAAACTAGGATGTATCTTATGATACATCTAAAGCCTTTACCATTTTATCGTCGTTATTTTTTTATATGCCTTCTTTAAACATCAGCTGTTTGCCACTGCCAGAGACAGAATACTATGCTAAACTGACCCTTGGCCTGATCCAGCAACTCTGCTCATAGGATCAAGGAGCTCAAGACCCAAAATTCACCAAAGCCCTTACATGTGGTACAACTGGGACTTCCAAGGCTTTCAAAGCCCTATCTCTGCCAAAGGATCTCAAAATCTTGGTGTTTAGATACCGAGGTTGGTCACATGAATGTGCATCTTCAAAGCCATTATGAAAGCAGTCAGACTTTAGGCAAGGCTAAAGACTTTTGAAGATGTGCTTAAAATAAATATGGATTTTGCAAAAGGTTACAGTCTGGACCAGTCTGCATTTTCCAGAAAATGAAGTTACTATTTCAGAAAAGTATTTTAGCTAGGTCTCATCATAGAGACATCTTTGAATGTTTACAGATACACGCAGCCCACTTCTCAGTTTGCACTGAATAAAGGGCATTAGTGTATGAAGCCTGTGAAGTAAGTGCAAAAGAAGAGGCCCCTTCACCAGCTCAAAGAAGAAATGCATGTTTATTCAAACAAAATGTGGTAAAATGGCTCTGGTAAGGAGGATACCCAAGCCCGTAGTCCACTCTCAACTTTTTACAAGCTTTTTTTTGTTAAACGAATATTGAAGGTCTTATATCTTACCATATTTCCAAGATCCACCTCTATAAAATTAGGACCTAATCTATTGTGGATACTGTAATTCTAGTACGTTTGTCTTACTCCATAATAAGAATATGCTGATCTCTTGAATCCATCTTCAAGATTAACCTGGCAATTCAAGATACAGTAGCCTTCCTGATCTGAGGATACTTTTAGATGGTCAAAACTGCTCCAAATAACCTGTAGCATACCAAATGCCTATGCACTCATAGCAATGGAGTCAGTTTGGAGTGTATGCAGCATCTCATAAGACTACACAGTTCCTCGAATCAAGACCATCCAAAAAAAAAAAAATTGGCTCTTTTTCACATTATTACTGAAGAGTTAAAATAATGCATATTCCAGCAACCATGAAGATGTCTAGAATTGTTACTTTTCATACAGGAGGTGAAGCCAGGTGGTTAATTAATTCCATTTTCTTCCAGAGAGTTCACACAAATGCAGTTACTGTGGAACATAATTATGAAAAATGTACATTTTACTATGTGGGTATGAATATATTAAGGGCATTAAATCCTGTCACACTTATTTTGATGAGATAGATGATCTCAAAGGGCTCTTTTTTTTTTGACAAAAAGGTTTCCCCCACCATCACCCACTTTTTAAATAAAAGCATACAATGACACTACGCGATACTTATCAGGTAGTTTTAAGAAAGCTTAATTTTGTAACATGACACATCCACAAAGCCTTTAGGGCTCATTCATTTAGACTGTTACAAGAATAATAACATACATAGGTTGATAATTAGTCTCACATTACATCAAATTGCATCAATAATGGTAATCATGATTGTAGAATAGCTGTGTGTTGTTCAGTAGAAGTTTGGAGATATTTTCAACTGATTAGTGAGTCACTTAAAATACAAGTTTCCTCCACCACTGATTTCTATCCATTAGGTTCAAATGAAAGGTATGAATCACCAGGAATAATCTGAGTGCTCCATATTGAGAAAGCAGTAGACCTGCAAATTTAGTATACTAGTAAACAGGCAATCACTAAATCATGCATTTTATTATAAGAAAATGGTATGGGAGACCGGAAGAAAGGTAAGAGAGGCTTGAGCATCTGAGAGATTATACCAAAAAGCAGAGGGAAAGAGAAGAACAAAGGGAGCACCAAAACAAAACAGGTTGCAAGATACATTATTTCTTGCCTCCACAAGTACTTCTGCACCTCTTGGAAAATCACGTCAGGTCTTCAGTAGGGCAGAAAAGGGACAAGACTTATACTACTATATAGACTTGGAATATGCTTTCTTTGATGAAAAAAAAGTAGTATTTCAATTATGTTGATTAAAAACATAAAATATTTTTTCCCTTGCTATCATTACTAGAAGCCATTATGCTAAATTACACTGCATCATTTTAAGAAAAAAATACACCAGAGAACGTTTAGCAGCTCCAGCCACAACAGTATCAACTAATTCACTTGTTCATAGTTCTCTTTGCAAAAAGAGAGAAAGAAATATCCAGATAGAAGGTGTTATTTGTATCTAGATTATATATGTAGTTTTAAATAATAATTTTAAATATCGTGAGTTCAGATTACTCTTGCCATGTCTTTGGCAGTTTTGTTTGAACACATTATTGAATCTGTAGCCATTTGTAGTAAGAAATTAATGCCTTTGAGCACAAGATCAAATTGGAACAGTGCATTTAAGATCTGCTGCTGTACTACTTTAACTATAGCTAGACATAGTTGCAAACGTTACTAGCAACTTTGCAAAAGACAAGGTACTTTCCCCCTGTGCTCATTAAAGCAGAAGATAAATCTGTATTTTCTGGATTTTGAAAGTTTCCTAGAAACATGATTGCATAAGGCAATTACATTATTACAAGATTGTTTTATTACTCATTTTTGTCTGTTGTAATTTCAACAGGGGACAACATGGTGAGTTAATGTTGTGTTCTCTCACTTTATTACTTTCGTGACCAAGTTGCACTGGGGAGAAATTTAGTTTCATTTAATCTAAAAAACTGCTCATATCAGCATGCACATTTCAACTGTTCACACATACTCTTCTACCCTCAGTTAACTCAAATTTAGCAGATTTCAGATCAATTTAATACATTCTTGGGTCAGAATAAAGTTCAGATGGGACTCAAACAGCAAAAAGGGATAAAAGGGTGAGCTGACATCTATAACTACAAACGTATTCAGCTCCTATAGAGCCACAAGTCATGCCTCAAGAAAGTGGGATACAACAATTTCTCTACTACTGCTACTGCCTCAAGAGGAATCACTCTGTAGTGGTCCAGCAAGAGAACTACAGAGTAGTAGCATGAACTGTGTACACTGTGTATCACCATAACTTTAAGTAGCTAATTATTTTACTTGCAAGAACAAAGAGCCTTTTTGTTCCTGAAGACCAAGTAGTGCATGTGAGAACCTTGGGTGGGCCATGCATGAGACATACATGTTACCCAAGACCATACAAAAAAATACATAGCACTAAATCACCTAAAATTTAGTCACTGACAAGTCCGTGCATTCACCTGCTACAAAGGAAGGCAGCTCTTTCAGTCTGCCAAATGCTAGACTGAAACTCTGGGACTCGGCAATTCAAGGCAAAAATCATTCCATTTGAAGCCAGCACTGAAGCCAGCACCTAAAATGACACAAGTGCCTTCAACAGCCATGTGTTTTGACTCCTTATCAATACTCTCAGTTCATTATAGCCTCATTGCTTCTCCACACCATTTGCCTGATTCACTTCAAAGAGAAACACAGGTTGTTAACTTCTTCAAAATAATTTTTTTAATCATTTGCCTGACCAGTTCAAAACTAGCCTATGTCCTCCAGGACACACATACACACACAAACAAAAGGTTCAAAATAAAAACAAATGATAAAAGAAGCAGAGTATGTGACATGAGTGCTTATATACTTATTTTCAGTGTGGGGCATTTATTAAATGTATTTTCAATAATATAACATCTGAACTAAACAAACTTCCAAAATATAATGTAACCTGGACTCAGTACAGGTGGATCTAAACCAAGGATACATGAATATGTACATCTAACTCCCTCATAACCATGAATCAATACTAGAGATCTTACACAATAGTCCAAATATCTAGCTACTTAACATGGCAGGTTTACATCAAGTGATTACTGAGTACAGAAGACAAAATGGTTTTGTGAATCAAGCAAAGTACTAGAGATCAAAATCACTGCTTTACAGATAATTTACCAGTTAATTTTTCCTGGTCAGCTATGGCTTATGGTTTTGGTCTTTCTGGTGAAGCAAAGATGCCAAAATAAATTAAACCTGAGAATCAAAAAATTCTTGCGTTATTAAATTAAATACTTGTTTGTTTTGGAGTAAGAGAGTGTACTTTTTATTTAAATCTTGCAATGAAGTCTTGCAACTTTGTGATAAAAATTCTATGTGCTTCATCTCAAAAGCATTCAAGGAACATAGTGCAACCTCGATTTTTCCTCCTTAGTTATTTTTAAGGTGTAACATGATGGATTAAATATGAATTTCATACACACACTTGTCAGAAATTAAAAACTAAATATATTTTGCCTGGGAAAAAATCCCTTTATTTAGGACATTTGGATTCCATTCCAAAATGTATGTGCTGTCTTGGACAAATTGGGCAATGCCTTAATCCCTCAGGCCTCTTCAAAATAAGCCTCTTTCACCTATTTACGTTGCAAAGTGTTTGGAGCATAAACTTAAGAGCCAATATTATTCTAGTAACTACATACTCCCTAGTACAAGGTTCTCACTTCCACCGGGACCTTTATGTGCTGGAGTCAGAATTAATAACAAGTCTGTACTAACCAAATGATAAACTCTTAAAATTGGAGGGACAGGCGAGAGAAAAAAAATCTCTAAAAATTTTGCTTCAGAATAAATGGATGAATAGAACTCAATTTTCCACAGGCAGTTTAGACAGGTATTATTCACAAACTTTAATGCTAGCCACTTATTTTCAATAATTTAAAGAATAACTGTCTAAAGTTCCAGCAGCTTTTTCCAAAATGCTTGACAGTGGTTTTTGTTCTCTACCACGGCCAGTCTGTATGTAGACATGGGGCAGAGTGCGAGC
This sequence comes from Aegotheles bennettii, assembly GCA_013398125.1. Taxonomy (NCBI): domain Eukaryota; kingdom Metazoa; phylum Chordata; class Aves; order Caprimulgiformes; family Aegothelidae; genus Aegotheles; species Aegotheles bennettii. Next base: position 263,591 of record VZRW01012354.1, read on the forward strand.
TGCAGGCTTCTCACAGGTCCACAAGTGTTCAGTTTAATACAAATTAAACCTGCAGGAAAAAAACTTTGACATCCAAAACCTCCCTGCGATTCCTGAGAGAATTTATGCTGTGGGAAATCAAGTGCTGCAGACCTCCACAACATCACACATACATTCTGCTACAGGTTTGCCCAATGTACAACCTATTCTTATATCAATGATTTCCAGGAGCAGGAACATCCGTGTTTGTGTTCTGCAAGTAGAGAAGTTTCTGCAGGGAAATTTACCATCAGGCTTCTCCACTTAGCTCCAGTATTCCACACCATACACTGATGACAAATTTATTGTACCAGTGCCCCATCAGGTACACAAGCAATATAATTTTACAGCCATTGAAAAAATAAAGTTCAAAAAGCTTTTTTTGTTTTGTTTTTACCTCTTCTGAGGTGAACAGGACTAGTCTTGGCAAACCTGAAAGCCCTTTCTCCTTTATCTCAGGACAAAATCTGTATCTTGCTAAGTTCATAGCGTACATATTAGACACAGAGCCACCTGCAGAAAGAGACATACAAATATATTAACCACAGTTCTAGCACCTGTCCTGTGTTTGAGTGCTTGACCTCTCGGGGAGGGGGGGGTAGGGGGAAACAACATAGAATCAGCCCATAGGTGCATACATCTAACTTATTTACTCCTTAAAAACTTACAGACAAAAAAGGAACTTTGGGATCTGCAGCATGCATGGGAAACGGAGCTGGTTTGAATGCTCTCTGAGAGTATTTCCTGAAGAATAAGAACTGTGCCCAAACAGAGCCCTCCAGAACAGAGAACACCCCGCAACAGCTCCTTCCCATTGCTGCTGAAACAGTGCCAGCTCAGCTGCCCACACTGAGCTCAGCTGTGACTGCACCATACAGAGCTTAGGAGATCTCTTGGGCAACTGGGGCTCAGAATATTATAGGGAGAAAAAGTTCATTAATGTAAAAACAAAACAAAAAAAATGAAACTGGAAGATCTGCAAGGCAAGACCTGGATAGGTTTTATTCATTAAAAAGAGCAAAATAATAAGAAAAAGCCTTACATAAAACTAGCACAAAAAAGTAAATTAATTGTATCTTTTGACAGTGTCTCAGTAAGTTTTAATTAAGCAATTCTGCAGTAAAAGCAAGTATTCTACTGAAAATACATAAAATCTGACATGAAAAAAATCCATACTGTTAATATATTTTTTAAAAATTAAAGGGGTTTAGTTTATTTATTTTTCTACTACTCATGTGTAGGCTAGAATTACTGACTTTGTTTTGGGTTTGGGAGTGGGGGGTTAAATTCATTTACTCATTTAATTTCTCTTCTCACCCCCAAATTAGATAGAAAAGTTTCACATCTAGCCTAATAATTTGTTATCCAAATAATCTGTCGACGAATATTATGCTTCATTACTTCCATGCAGTGGGCTGGAATGCTGCGTTACAAAACATTTGAAAGCTGTGGCTTATCAAGAAGCTTAGGAAATGTTTGGTTGGTTGGCCTTATCATAACATTTCAAAAAACTATCAAAAGTCAAAGGAGTTAGTCTCATGACATTCCCACAAAGATAAACTTTGGTTCCTACAATTGATAGGCAGGATGCACACATCAGTGCCCTCAGGCACGACTGGTTGGTGTCTAGCTCATAAATCAGCTTCCTGTCTGTCAACAAATTTGACTCAGTCCAATGAGGCTGTTGGTATTGTTGTTAATAAGCTCAGGAAGGGCATCAGTTACAAAAAATATAGTTATGTGGAAATTAATTAATTGTAGAACTGTTTTAATTCATCTGCTGACAGATTCACAGAGCTATTGCTAGAAACACATAAGAATAAGCCTGAATGAAATAGTCATGTGTGTGCATCACTGGATTTTTGCATGCATTTTCAAATATTCTATAAGAATCAGATATTCACAGAATTACTGTATTACTTGATTTATAATGATTCTTGATTTATAATGAAATCTGACCTGTTCCTACCTGGATTAAATATGCCATCACCTTCTTCCCAGCCTATGAACTCAATCATTTTCTTGATGACTGCTTCTTCCACCAAGAGAAACACTGGGGATACTTCATATGTATATCTGAGGAAAAAAAAAAAGCATCAGGATTGGTATTAAGAGTACAGAACTCATGCAACTCTCATTAAGAGAGAGTACTCATGTACTCTCATTAAGAGTACAGAACTCATTGCTAAAACTAGAGATTTCTTGCAACTTTCTCTAACCTATCAGAAGCTGACCACCATCGGTAGTGAAACCCTAAACTAAAAAGCCCTACAGATCTGACTCAGTAGAGCCATTGCTTAGCTCCTGATAGCATCACATTGACACTTCCTCTCTCAAAGTAATACATCAGAGTTTGCTTTTAATGTAGGTCACAAGCTTAAATTTCAGCTATAATGATCTATTGCAAGGAACATTTCCTTTCTGTTTAGGCTTTATATTTGCCAGTAAACAGTAGACAGGTAACCATTTGCATTCAACTCTCCAGATGCTTCGAAGGAAACAAACTGAGTAAGTCTGATTAATTCATGTTCATGCAGTAAGTATAAAAAAAAAAGTCTCAGTTTAAAAGTGTTGAAAAACGAAGATGTCTCCTTCTAAACCCCACATCACAAAGTAGAAAAAAGGCCTCATCAGCTTAGCCAAGTTTCTGGTGAGCTATTCAGCCAATCCAAACTGTTTTCTCTTCCAAATTCCTGAACAATTCCTACCTCACCTCTAACACTAAAAACAGAGACCAGAAGGGGCTGGAGGGGGAGGGAGGAGGAGGGGGTGCGCAAATGAAAAAGCTGTTATTCCAAAACACATGCTAATTCTTCATAAAGAGGACAAAGAACTGCACTTACACGCTTGGATTCAGTGCTTCTGTAATGAAACGAGCCACTAAAGAGTAATAATCTATTCCAGCATACAGCTGATTGAAAAATCTTGGATGACCTGAAAATACAGATGAAAAGCAAGAAGTGACAGGACATACATGAAAAGAGAATATATAACAGGCCCTCTCAGCTTAACGATGATCGCTGCAAACCATGATTCACTCCATCATTCTCTCAGTATTCTGCAGATATACTGTTCTTTCCTTAGGTTAGACAATCCTTTGAAAGTAAATTTAATAAGCACTCTCAGGTCCCAAAACAAGGTTTTGAGAGATGTAAGTAGTGCACAGAATGAATGTGGGTTGTTCACAAGTTTTACAAATCAAAAAAAGAAAAGGGATTGACAACTGAGTATACACAGTGGCTCTTAACAGTGGTCTTGAGAGGCCACGATGGATGCTCAGCCAAATTTTGCTAAGCAGCAGATACAGGAGTCTGCCAGTCCCAGACAGCTGTGCTTGTGCTCCCAAAGTCTCAGTATTGATGGAGAGAGGCAGTATAATGGCTTGGAAAAACTTGCTGCAGACTTAAAATGACAGGTTCAGAGAATTTGTTTACCTGCCTTGAAATACTTAAATATAACTGATTATGAGAAAATTCTGTACTACAGCTGACTGCAAAAACAAGTCAGTTCAGTAGTGCGATCACTACCTAAATTTTAATCCACAGCATAGTACTTTTACATGCAAAACCAGGTAAACTGTAGGGCTCCATTTATATTGTATCTGGGGCTTCAATAAATGTTTATGCTTATATTAAAGACTATTTGGAAGGCATATTTTTATATGCAATATCCTTTTTAAGGTGACATGGTGTAACAAATGAAAATCTGAATGCAATTTGCAAAAGTAAGACAAACAGAACAACTTCCAGTAACTCAGTAATTGTAACTGTATATTATTAGTGCATTCCCCCTGTAGATCAGCGTTGCTACTTTTCTATGGTTTTCAAATGCACGTGTTCACTCTCAAAATTATTTCAGTTTTATTTTGTTGCAATAGTGACTGTAGCAGGGAACATGCCCTAGAAATGCACAACTAATTATACCAAGTGTCCTTCTCACTTTCCAAAACACAGCCTAAGATATGCCACATCTGAAATCTTGAGCTACTGTTCCACAGTGCTATTTCCTGAACAGATGTTGTTCATCTCTTTCTGCTAAGATTCAATTATACTGCACATGCTGTGGAAAGGTTAGCCATAGAGAGCTGATCCTGCAGAGGTGTGGTGCACAGTCTCTGAAGCACTGCAGGCTCTCTTCTCAGTATCTGGAACAGGAATTACTGCCTATAGGCAAACTAACACTCTACAAGAGTATTGCTCAAAAAGAGCAATAGTAAATGTAGGATAATCATCACTAAGAATGTATTCTTGTTTGTACAAGGGCAGTGACAGCAACTCGACTCCCCACCACCCAGACAGCAGGAAACCAGACATAAAGGTCTTTCTCCTGCCTGTTTTGCTAGACTGTTATATCATACCTGCCTAGGTGACTTTCATGAGACTTCAAAATGACAGAACCTACCACTAAAGTGGCATTACAGGAATTAGTTTTTGATTAGTTTGCCATGATTACACATTTTAGTCAAACGTATGGTCGCCAGCACTCAGCCAAACAAGGGAAACAGGCAAATGTTTGCATAATTGTACAGGCAGGCAGAAAATTCACATTCACACCCCCCAGCTTCCTGAAAGGTGACAGAATTTTGTAAACATTATCCCGTCTTCCTATGCTAGCATGCAAAATAACGTCACTAGAAATCTCATTCCTACTGGTTTTGACACTGTATCGTATAACATCCCGGCAGAGTTGCAAGAGTTTCTGATGAGATTCTCCGGCGTCCCTCATTTCCAGGTCAAGAATCTGCTTCAGTGTTTCGGGGGCTCGCCATTCACAAACCTAGTGATGGGGGAGGGGAAACACCAGCAGTGAACAGGTTAGCCAAGAGGAAGAGGTTACAAAAGTACAATGTAAGCACCATGTCCAGCACTGGTTTCACAAAGCAGCCCATTGCAGTACAGCATGTCACCACAAATTATCTCCAGTAAACTAGTCTCCTGGGATCTTGTTTTTATTGAGTCTCAGGCATTGTTTGAACACAAAAAGTAGAGTAGGGAATGCTGGAAGGCTGAAAAGCAAGAGACCTGCAGGTCAAATTCCGTCCTTAGCTAAGGATTTGTAATCACAGCATTTTCAGATTCAGTTCTGCCAGCGGGTGGGAGCAACCAGTGCATGCCCAAAGGCAAGCATGTTTCATTTGCAGCTCCTATTCCCATATGCTCTTTTAAGCTAGGGTTCTGCGAAACTCATAGAAATCTCATAATGTTGCTTTTTCACAGAGGTACCACATGCACTGTTCCTCCTTCTCCAATACCAGTGCCTCTGAGGAAAAAAGAAATAACTCCCCCTACTCCAAACAAGAAAAACACTGCACCCATTTGTCATCTGAAAGAAAGTGACCGTTGTACTCTGAGATGAAAAAACTCATTATTTTCAGGCAAATATGTATGCTAATTATGTTATTGAAAGGTTTTATAATATGATCTTTCTTATCTTGGAAGGCTGCTTTTTTATTTCAGAGCCAGGCACAGCCAAGAAGCAATTTTGAGGCTACTTAAAGAGCAATAAAATACAGCTTAGAAAAAAATTGCTTTACTGTTAATTATCTCTGTTACAAATTCTCAACAACACTCTATGGTTTTACCTTTTCTGTTACATCATCAGCTTTCTGGATGACTTCTTCCATTATAATCTTATAAGCCTCTTCCACAAACTTTTCTCCTGCCTTTGAGTCCATTATCGGACCATTTAGAATGACCCCATCCACCAAAACAGCATTCTTCTTCTTCTGGAGCATCTCCTGTTTGCAAATACCAACTGTAAGATAAATAACTCACCATTAGAGGAAGGCCTGGACAACTAAATCATAAACTAAAAAATATTCTTTCATTGATGAATATTTAGTCAACTTAAGAAAAAGCTTCACGTGGACTTTTCACACGTACAAAAATCCTAGATTTTGGTGAAGGAATCTTTACAGACACAAGAACCCAACATATGTTACTTCAAAACTAGATTGTTATTATGTAAGTAATAATAGCCTACTATATTGTATCTACTGCTTTCTGTAGCATACAAAAGCATGCAAGGCACCTTCCAACACACAGCAAAATACAGCTTTGGCCTAAAAGATGATACAGGTGGATAAACAGAAATAAAGTGCAAGATAATAGGCATTTTTCTTAGCTGAAAATGTTTCCCTCCACATGTCATTCCTCCTACCTCCTATTCATGAAATAATTTCCAGCTTTATTTCCCCTATCTTTATGCTGCTCCTTCCCACCAGCCTATTGCTCCGAGTCTTCTGCATACTTTGCAAAGTGTTTCATTGACCCACACTTCATGAAGATAAAATCTTTTGAGATTACTGTCAATACCACACACTTGTGCTTCTCTCCGTTTTGCCCCTATCTGTGAAGTGCCCTCCCTCAGTCACTAGTTACAATAATTTGCTGTGCAGATTGTCTATTCACTTCTCCAACAACAACAACCTCTTTCCTCTCTCTCACCTTTACCCACAAGACATATTCTCCTGATGTGCTCCGTAAGCACACTGCTACTTCCTCCTTTACATGACTTCTGAAAGGACATCCAAGATGCTTATAAGACACCAGCCAACAGCAACAATGACGTATCTATTTCATGTATTGATTTCATACGGCAAGATCAAGACTGCAGTTTTAATCAAGGTGAGGATAAAGATGAAAGTGAGACATTTAGAGATACCAAGGGAACAGACATTTGAAACAGTATAGCACTGAAAGGAGAGGAGATAACTACCACATCCAAATTATCTGGATTACAGACAGCATCTGTCCACTGGCTGTCCCTAGAACCTAGGGTAAGATCCCTAGATGTATGAAATCAGGCAGCATTGCCTTGAAGGGTAGTCTTCATCTACAGCAAGAATGGTGGACGGGTAAAGATGCATGAGGGAGAAAGTTCTGTGCTCACAACAAATCTGTCTTCTATTTTACCTTTGGCTCCAGTTACAATACACAGAAGAAACATAGGTTTTTCACAAGTATAAACAAACAACCAAATTTCCAGAAGACTGTCAGACACTGCAGTGTGATGCATTCATCATGCTCATCATAATTACAGTTCCTCATGCACAGGATGATAGAAAAGAAAAAACCTGCCGAGAAAGGTAGATGTCTTCAAGGTCCATTGATTGAAAGAAACTCTGCAAATTCCAAGAACTTTCATTTACTGATGACTCAGAGAAGCTATTCAGTTCACTTTGACTATCAGGAGAGATATGGTAAGATCAAATTCTAACATGAGGTGGAACCTCAGGATTCCCATAGTGCTGATGACAAAAATAAGAATCCCACACTCCATATTTCTGAAATTACTTCTATTTTTAATCCAAAGGGGCAATATACTAAATTTCACTGAACAGAGTAGCCTTGAGTGCATGATTATAGGAGAGACATAAATGTACTTGTGGGACAGATACAGAACTAGCAGGTAAACAGTATTACATCTTCAACAGACAAAGAGGGAAATCCCAGACATGAGAAATGTCAGTTCTCTTCCTGCTTCCCAGCACACCACAGCAGAGGCACTGTACAGAGATCACAGCTTTGAAAGTCTTAGAGGTTTCTCTCTGAAAACACAAACTAGTAGGTCAATTTCACAAGACTTAAACCACCAGGTATTAACCAGGAATTGGAAGGCACCAGGTCTTTGGTTAGACAGAACAGGGATGATTTTTGGATTAAGAGTTAGTTATTTGATGCATAAATAGCTGCCTTAACAACAACAAAAATCTCAGCCTTGTTATCTCCTGGAGACGCTACCATCTCCGCATATGTTGAAGGTGGTTTGTTTCTATGGAAAAGAGGCCAGGATCTGAAAAAACTTTATAAGAGATTAACACCTATCACACAGCAGAGATGTTGATACTTCCTTTCATTACAGGAAGAAGAGATGGCATAGCAAGTGAACTCACTATTATTTTATTTTTTTTTTGCTCTGCTCCACCCTTTGGGTCTCTGCTAGAACCAGAGTTGTGCAAAAGTTTTCCGTTGGTAACACCATCAGCCATATTTCTGATACTTTTGCAGAGATATGTACTAGTACTTTCATGACTTCACAATGATCTCTTCCAGGGATTCTATGAAAAGCAAAAGCAGAACTTTACATTATTTTTTTCTACCAACTATTTAGGGGGCTGGGTGTTGGGTCTAACAATGGTTTCCTATTTGAAGTAGGTCCATGCCCCTCTACGCATAGTTTACAGGTTTCATAGGACTCTGTGGAGCCTGAGGAAGAAGATATCCTCTGAAAAATGGACAGTAGCCTACCACTAGTGCCAACACATCTGTGCTGGGCCTCAGGCACAGTCTATGAAACGGAAAGGCAAAGCAGAGGGGTCAGAAGGACAGCAATTTACCTGTGTAAGGCTCCAGCAAAGAGCTCAGGACTTAGCCCACATTATATTTCATTAAATAATACACCTTGCAATTATTTACCACTTTCTCAATAATTCTGTTGTTATCACTTACCATTTCAATCTGAACTTGTTGAGCTAAATTCTGCCATGAAACATACTAGAAGGTTGTTACTGGATATTAACAACTATTTCACAATTAGCAGCTAAATCAAGCCTCAAAAATACACATTTTCTGAGGTAACCGTCTCCACGTTTTGCAAGCTGCTGTTAGATATATACACTATTCCCGTTTCTCATGATTTTACTGCAAATCCTGTGATACTTAATCTTCTACTTATAACTGTCTGGCCTCAGGAGTTATGAGAATCACAAGCTCTTCTTTACCAAAAAATAAATTTATTTCCTCTTGGTTGCAGCAAAATTCTTGAAGAGGTAAACGAAGTACATTACAAAAGTCTGAAATTCCATAACATTGTTTTTCTTTTTATCACATTGTAAAAAGATCCTATGACCAATTTATTTTGTTTGAGATGGGTGAAACTTCAGAAAGATTCAATCTCACTTTTTATGTCCCAGTACCCAAGTTAAGTGGCATCCTTTTAACACCTTCTCAGATCTCAGCATCCAAGCTAAGAAACACACACGCTACCTTATAAGCTGATAATTCATGTTGTCTCTTTAAATAAAAAGGAAGAGAAAAGTGTACCTCAAATGCTCAGAACATTATTTTCCAAGAATTCTGGGCCTTTTACAGATCTGTCTCAAATACATTTGATTGCACTAAGGGAACATGTTTCACATGGACCCTACCTTATAGAAACAGCATCTTGTTACATATCCCTTTTTTGTTCTCAAACACAATAGGCAAACAATCTAGAGATGTGACTGCAATAAATATATTCTTTTCCATCTAAGAATACAGAAACAGACTCCAAAGCAGACTCAGAAAACAGGCTTCCAGAAAGTTTATCAAATACAATTTCAGTCAAAATGCTCCAGGCTTGAAACAGTCCTAAAACTTTACCAAAGGGAAGTGCTTTAAATCAGAGATTAAGGATTATTGACCGTTTAAAATATCCTTCTGCGAAAGAGAAGACTCCATCCTGCTCCAATTGAAGGTAACTGGGCATTTAGCCGCTGGCTTCAGCGGCAGCAGACTCAAGCCTACAATTCTCACATTTCATCCTAAATGAAATATTCTATTACAGAAGCCTAAGGATTTCCAACTAGCATTTCATTTTTATGAACAATATTATTTTCCCAGCAGGAAACATAAATTAATTGGAGCTGAAATAATGTACAGAAAAATAAACATTTGCACTACCAATTATTTTTAAAAGCTGCATCTGTGTTTCCATAAACATACAGAAACTTTCACTGCTAAATTCTTGCACTACAGAAAGAAACTGGAGCCTTGTACTTGGCATGTTCTGACAACATTTGGGAGAGTAAAATAAAATGCCCAGAAGGGTTTACTGCTCACAAGGAAAAGGCAGAAACAGAGGGGGTGGTTTTGAAAGAGAAGCTTGTGCTCGAATGCCAGAGCCAAATCCTATTCAGTTTATACTGCACTAGCACTACAGACTGTTTAAGTGAATGCAAAAGGCTGGCTTTGACCAAAGACTGATTTCTGCTCTGTAACAAATGCAGTAATAATTGCCAGCATTAACCACAAATGGATTTTAAATTTCTCATCCAGTATGATCTAGTCACAGTTCTTCTTTCAGAAGGTCTCAGCATTTTCTTCCAATGTGTCAAGCAAATGGAACCAAGTAACCTTCAGTGTGAAGACTCGCACCACCGTGTTTAATGAATTATTATGGTGCCATATTGTGCATCAAAATATTAAAACACAAATCTGTCCCATACAACACAGCTATTTGAGTCCCTTGGCATACACAATCTTTGAAGACACTTGTTTCTTTAATCATCACTATCTGTATGTCTATGACTAAAGTAAAGCCAACTACAGTTTTAAGGCAAAATACATTGTTTCTTAGTAAACTGATTTTCCAGACCTGTTGACAAGTAAAGGAAATGCAAGTTTCTTACAATCCAGTATATAAGCTGATCTGGTATCCCAGCAAAGCCATTCATATGAAAAAAAAGTAGGCGTAAGTATGGTAGGGCTCATACAATTGCCCTTATACTATGTGTTCCCATTTAGCACGGACAAGGCCTGTGGACAGGGAACAAGTTGGGTGCTTCCCTTCAAATGGTCTGTAACAGCCCCCACTCACAGGAACCATGTGAGTGCGAAAATGCAAGAGTGACCTTTATAGAGCAGGACCTGAGGAAAGCGGAAGTGCTCGTGTGCAGGCTCAAAGGCCACTCAATAGACTCTTTGAGCACACTGCTAGCATTGAACTGGAACAGTACAACAAACTGGTCCTGTTTTCCATCCCACACCTGAAGTTCCCATTCTAAAAGCAAAGGTTGGGAGGAGAGAGAGCAACTTGGAGAGGAGCCCCAGCAATGACTGACAGGGAATGCAACATCCGTTCTGGGAGAGAGGTTCTGCTTTCAGAGATGTTTCCAGAGCCCTGAGGAAGCACCCTTACTAATAGAATGCTCATGACATGTTGTGTCCCTTCAGTTTGTGCCAAGTGCATGCTATACATGACAGTACTAAGCAAGATATGCTAAAAAAAAAAGGATAATAAAAGAATCAGATAAAAATTAAGAAACAATAATCAGGAATTTTTATGCAGCCAAACCTCAGGAACTTATATTAATATTTAATAACGACTTCTCAATGCCTTAACCAAATGCAGCATGAATCATTTTTGCAGTTAACATTCCCAATTAGGAAGAAAGGCTATGGAGAATTGGAATTCACCTTGATGAGAAACGGCAGATGCCAACTATGAAATGGAAATGCCAACACCCTGACCGCAGTGAGATTCTCTCAGCTCACATATTCTAATATTTAAACATCTGCCAACAGTGTAGGGAGCATCTGAGAAACAAAATGGCTTTTATTTTAATTAGAAGTTGCACATTGATAATGAACATTTAATGAGCGTTCCTTTTTCTGGGGGAAGTAAATATATTTGCAACATCCAAGTCAATCACAGGCACTGTTCATGGGATAGCAAAGTTAACAACTTCAGGAGGCTGAGTTCAGACAGAAATGACAAATATATGTGTGACCCACATAGAATATAAAGAATCCCTGAGATTTCACTGCTTCGCACTGGAAAAAATTGAAGTGAAAATACAATCAGGGGTTTTTTCCCAAATGGAAGTCCTGCAACTTGATTTAAAAGAGTCCATGACAGCCTGTAATTTCATGCAAGAACTGTATTTTTAGCCATAACAAAAACAATTTTTGACTCCTGTCTTTCAAAAATCAACTAAGCAAACAGCAATTTACTAAAACTGAGTCTTCTGGGATTCAATGCAAGTTGAAATTTAAAAATAGACGAAAAGTCTAAATTTCATTTCAGGAAGCTTTACCTCTACATTCAAATTAAAGTAAAACCAACTATTTCCTTTCAGTTTTTCTTAATGTCATAAACACTTCCATATTTTCTGTTTCCTGCAAAGGATTTCCAATTACTGCTCCCTAATTCATGTGTACAACATTGCTCTGAGATAAGCCCTTAGCTACTAACAAGGGGAAGCTAGTGCATAGTACCTCAGGAAGTCAATTTTCAGCCCACTAGGTCCTCTGAACTAGTTCCTATGTAGACATTCATAAGTTCTTAGCATATTATGTAGAGCAAAGTAGTTAATCCGCTTTCAAAATGGAGCAAGCTGACTAGCATAGAACATTATAATGCTGCTGGTCAGATCAGCAGAGACCAGTCACACAGCTGGGGAACCCAAAAGAGGTCAGGGTATAACACTTCAGATCACATCTGCCTTGCTTTTCCTATGTGGTTTTGGGAAACTACTCCTGAGCTGTGAGAGGCCAAGCTGCTGGGTGACAATACACAGTGTCAAATGCCCACAGAAGACAAGGGCAGTCCCTTTTGAGGGCAACAGCCTGGTAGAAGCACAGATCTGACCACGCTGTTCATGCTAGGGCTCACCAATGAGACAATGTGATCCCTGCACCAGCAAGGCAGCTGAAGGAGGCCCAGAGAGTCCCCACAACACCTGTGGTCTAACTGCACCCATGATCTCAGTCTTCCATTGATCTTCTAAGGAAGGATGGATAACTTAATTTGGTGGGTTTTGTTTTTGTTTGATCATGCCAAAACTTTAATCAGTCATTTGAGATCAGCATCAGCACTGCAACTAAATACCAGGTACATACAGTGTTTGTTGCTCATGCTTTCCTCTTCAGGCAGGTGTAACAGCTTCTTAAGATGACATATTGGCCCCAAGGGAGGCTCAATAATCCCTGAACAATGGAGTAGGTCTGCTTGAGAAAAATTAGTTTAAAGCAGCTCAATGAGACACAAGCTGTCCTGCAGTGTAACTAGTGTAATTAACAGAGGGACACCAAGTCGCTTATGAAACAACTTTTCTTGTTGAAACCCTTACATTTGCCAGTTGATAAGATCAAATTTATGAAGCTTTTCAGCTTACATAAGGCGAGACGTGACAAAGGGCCAGGACATCCAAGCTTTAGAACCAAAAAGCTCTTTCAAATTGCCTAGATTTAACCAGCTACCTTATTGCTACTTCACTGACAAAAGACCTTGGTCACTAAGAACCACTTTCCTCATCACACCTATAGCACTAAAAAACCTCTAGTCCAGTAACTTTTTCTTTAATAATACCTCTATTTGCTGACACTGGACAAGTTTTTCATTTAAAATAAAAAAAATAAAATCAAGATCACATATACTCAAGAAACAGTAATAGAGATGGGGACACATGCATTTGAACCAGGCCAAGGTCACCTTTTATTACCCTTCGTCTGGCCCTGACAATAATCACCAACAGAAACAACCTCTATGACATGCCACAAAACAACGATCATTTGCCTTTTACATTTATTATTCCTTCATTGCACACGTATAAACCCCATTAATGCTAAAATAATGTAACTTGTGTGCACAGATAGGAGAATAAAAAAAGGGGGGGAAATAATGTCCCAAAATTAGCTATGTCCTGCTAAGTATCCTTGAGCTATCAATGCTTTACTAACAACTACCTCCAAAAACCTCTACAGTATGTGACATGAGACAAAGCAAAAAAGCCTGTAAGAAATTGAACTTGATTTTTGCAAAGCCTGAAGAGGTAGCTTCTGTAAACATTTGGGATGAGCATTAAGACTGGCTGCCTCAAATCTGACCATGGTGGGAGAGTGGGAAGTCAGAGAAATACAAAGATATGTATTTTAATGTGTCCATTTTTTGTGTCCTGAACATGTAATAAATGCTTATGGAAATACAAATGGTCTTTACAGAAGCGGGCTGCCTAAGATAATCAAAGGCAGGGAAACTAAGGCACATGAAATCTAAACTGTTTAATAGGCAATAACAGCTGAATCAGTATGCAGCAAGATCTCCCAATGCATTAAAAAGCAGTAATTCTTGGTTGTATAAGTGACAGCTTAAAAGATGCCTTAATCAAGAAAGAAAAATTATTTATTGAACTTCTCAAATGTCAAATTAAGCTTCTTCACTAAATGTTCATTAACCTCTAAGAAAACTCATATTCATTTTAAAAGCACAATGAACGTACTCACACAGAATGACTTTATTTGATGCAAACTTTATTTCTTGCAAACCTATGTTTCCCTTCCACTGATGAAGTGATGTTAGCAAAGATCCTAGTATTTATTTATCAGATCAGATTTTAAGACACAGATCCTGTCCCTCTGCTCTGAGCAAAATACTAACCTGAGTATCACATTACCAGAGCCTTAAAGTCACCCTAACTTCCAATGTTTTACCATGTTTCACATTATAGCTGTTTGAGATGGCAACATAGCAACATCTTACACGAAATAAATATTTGCTGACTTATCTACCCAGTCTGCTGACAGATGCAAGACACACAATGCCCCAAACTTAACATATGCACACCGAGCAGCCAGAAATTCAGAAGTTAAAAAGCAGCATATTGCATAAATGCTGGCTGCTCCCTTCTTCTTGTGGTTTCCAGCTCTGACTCTTATTTGTTGTACTTGGTGAGCTAACAACAACTTGCTTGAGAGTCTGCTTAAGACTCAGCCTTTATGTCCCACAAGGGAACATCTCACCTATTTTTGTCTCCAAATACAAAATTCTCCAGGCTTTCTCACTGTAAAAACAACCTTGGAAAGCTGCCCTGATGCCAAACGACTGAAGGATAGATGCAGTCAAGACCCATTTCTTCAGTTATGAGCAGGAATCTACAACTTAGTCCCCACTCACACATGGGATTTTGCCATCTTTTTTGTCAGTGGAGTTATAGCCTAAAGAATCCTCTTACCCATCTGTCTATGCAGTCAGTAAGGCTGCCCTTGTGGACAGTGGTGATGTCTGAATGTCTAAAGTTGCAAATAGCAACTTGCAAGATGAACTTCATGAGCGCTTACTTCCATGTACATAAAGGGTGTTAAAAATCAATGTCACCGCCCATGAGTGCTCCTGCTGTGTTCACAGCCACAACAGCCACTGCAAGGATAACTCTATGCACTGGGAAACACATCCAAGTCTCCAGTGCAACTGTGTCCATTTTGTCAGCTGCTCCAGCTGTGCAAAGCAAACACAATGCCACTGCTGCAACAGGCAAGTGCCCTTCAGTCTTTGACTCCCAGATGTTTTCCCATACAACCTTAACAAGATCCAGCTATGCGCACTTAAAATCAGTACTGAAAGGAGAACGACTGCAAATACCAGCCCAGAAAAATCTGTTTTCAACTGTGGATGCACATTTGCTAGAAAAACAAAAAAACTCTTTTCGGGAGGCAGCTAAGACCTTACTACCTCAAGACCGTGAGCCTCCTTTTTCCAATGGTTCTGCATAATGAGCAAAATCTTTCCCCAGATCCCAAATCATCTAAATCCACAAATAATCAGGCTACAATCAACATCACCAGCATAGGCTACAGTGCAGCCCAGCTTCCTTTACCACCTCACTACTGCGAAGTGCATTCACCATAAGAAAACACAGCAATTCATCAAAGGTAAAGGGAAGAAGAGGGGACAGGAAGACTAAAGAATTTCTGGTGAGAGGAAAGTATGCAGAAGTTATAGATTCTACTCACAAGGAAGGTAGAGGGGAATTGATAAACCTGCGGCAACAAGGGTGCAGAACGCGTTATCACTAGACTCAGTCTCTCTTACCAGCACAAACCAATGGTTTTGGAAGGAAATCAGACTTTTGGTAGCATACTTTGGGCAATGTTTGAACAAGAATACTTACTCAGCTGAAGGGAACACCAAGATCTTGGTCTTAGTGACCACTAGAAGCTTATCTTTGGTGTTGTCTTGGCAGAGGATATTAAGATAAGCTGCATCTGAAGGGAGTCACTTTTGGAGCTGCTGCCACTCGTACAGTACTGCTGTGCTACTTATATAGTACAGCTTTAAGATACTGTACACTCTAGAACATATCTGCTGTATGCTAGAGTTGTCATGTAACTTTACAAGCTAATTCAATTTACAGCAAATTAAGGAAGAAGGGAGTCATTGTCCTTCAATATTAAGTTTCTGGAATTCTCATATTCTCTCAATTTCAAATATCTTATTTTTGTTTAGAGATTTTCCACTAATAGAGTGCTAATGACTCAGTCACGAATGCAAAAAACTGAACTTTTGGAGACAATCTAGGAGACTTTTCTCAACCTGGAAGTAAAAGCTTTTTTAGTGTTTCATCCATACTTAGGGTAAAAGTAAAGCCCACTAGATTCCAAGTCTTTTTGACTGTTTTTGTAAGAGATTCCCAATTTGGGATAAGTGGAAAAAACAAGAATATTGATCTTATGGAAGAGGGGGCTGCCATCTGCAAGCACTTTTACTATTTTGTGACTTAGCAACCAGTTTCCACCCACAAGATCAAGGAACTCCTCATATCTTAACCTTGCAAACAATGGCTTACCTAAAGCCTAAGCATACCACTACTTTAGTCTCACCGTTTTCCAAGCTTCTACAGGAGTCTAGTTACTGTATTAGCCACAGGTCTTCCATGTTCCCAACTTTCACAAACACACGGTCAACTTTTATTTTTCATCACATAGTGATGCAAGGCCTTCCTGTTAACGCAAGCAGACAAGTTAACCTGGCAATACAGCTATAAAGCACCACTAACTTCTCCCTTCCTGAGACCTTTTGCTCCAAAGCAAATCACTGTATTGCCATGAGAGTGCCTGGCGCCTGAAAAAAAATATAAATAAAAATAAAAAGGTACCACTCTTTAAAAAATTATTTATTTCAACAAAACCACTATTCTAGCATACATTTATAGTAGCTGTTGCAAACTCTACACCTTATTAGAGTCTTTCTGGCTCCGTTAGGCTGCACGTTAAGGGAAGGAGGTTACAGACAGACATTCAACAGGCAGCCCG
>VZRW01012354.1:280727-331945 GCA_013398125.1 Aegotheles bennettii
GGCGGGAGATGGGGCTCGGCCGGGAGCTGGGGGGGGCGGGGAGCCGCCCGCAGGATTTCCCTACCCGGCTGCGGGACCGGCGGCGAGGAGGCTGCCTGTAATGCCCGTGAGCTGCTCCTATTCACGGGCCTTCTTAAGGCTCATCCCCTTATATCCTCTTAATTGCTACCTTTAAACCAAAACAAACAAACAAACACGGAAAACAAGCTTTCTTGTTGACAAAAGACACTAGTACTGTCCTCACAGAAAGGTCTGAAAGTGCCCCAAAATTAACTACTAAAGCCCCCAGCAGCACATCTTCCATGAAAATTAAGGCCTGATTTAAGCTTGGCAAAGAATTTTGAAAGCAGGTGAAATATTCAGGTGTGAATGAAGCGTTTGCTCACACGTAGTGCTCTCCTTTACTTTGTTGGGAACTAAATACCACCCAGTGACTGGGTCACTTGGAAAGGTGAAAGGTAAAGAGACTCGGGTTGAGATAAAAACAATTTCATAATTGAAATAAAATAGTAATAATAATAGAATAGACAAACAAGTGATGAACAGTGCAACTGATCACCACCTACTGACCCATATTAACTATTCCCATCCTAAATCCCATACTAACTCCAAAACATAGTGCTATTCTAGCTGCTAAGAAGAAAATTAGCTTTGTCCCAGCTGAAACCAGGACATGAGGAAACAAACATAGCCCTTTTCTAGCTTCAACTGCAGCCTCTAGTCTAATGACCTGAAGTCATTAATAACCTCTCCAACTTGCAGGAGGTAATTTTGTAGCCCCACAGACACCCTGCACTGCAAGAGGTAAATATTTGGATCTCATCATGACAGGTAAAAATGGTAAATACTACTAAAGTGAAAGTTTGCAGCTGCCTGAAAACAAGTGATCATTGCATTCATCATGGGTCAGTGAAGGACAGCCCCAATCAAAACCTTGTATTTCTGCTGCTTCAAAAGAGCAAATTTCCACAAACAGAGAAAAACAGTAAGAGGAACTGACAAGGCAAAAATGTGGGAACACTGTAAAAAGGGGCTCTCTTAAAGACTCTATTAAGTGGCCAAACCATTTTACAAACACGTAAGGCAGTAACTTTCCCATTAGAGCTCAAGGGTGGCAGTTAGACATAAAATGGAAAAGAACGAGAGATTATATAAATTACAGTTCATACAGATTACAAACTACAATATCAGAAATTGGTAAGGGAAGTTAATACACAGGAAAAAAAAATATCTGTGGTTGGAAGAGCTGGACAGATGAGACATTTTAAGTATGTTAGGAATAAAAGAAAACCCAGTGGTGATTCTGGCCCATCAGTAAATGTAGTTCATAAGTGGCTTCATGCTGATGTGGAAAATGTGAATACGTTCAATAAGTACTTCTGTGCTACAAAAGAAACCAGCAGATGGATCTCAAGGGGACTATGGAGAACTGCTCCAGCCTGCTAGTAATTAAGAAAGACAGGAACCATGACCATTCTTCTATAAGCAAACTTAGATAACCCTTCTGCCCAAATCCAGAATGGACACTTGAGCTCTTTCACTCATTCTAATAAACTCTGGAATACTTGTGAAATTCCAAATGGGTGCTAATATTATACCAGTAGTCAAAAAAGGGCAATTGCAATGACAGGAAAATAAGGGTCAACATCAGAAGCCTAAATAATAAGGGGAATAATGGTTTAATTTCCAAAAATTTCAAAGAAAGGAATAGAAATAATTACAATCTTTATTATGAAGACTGGATCTAATCCAACTTCTCTAAATTCATTCTTTAATGAGATTGCTCATTTGGTTAAGTGCATATTGATGATTTAGACCTTTAAGACAGTCTGAAAGAAAATGTAGTACTCCATTATATCATTAAAGCAGACGCTAAACTGGCTAAGACTTGCCTAAATGACTGATGACAAAAAGTAGCTGACAGTAGTGAACCTTCATTGAACAGGTATGTTCTTGTGAAAAGGGGGTCACATCTGAGAATGACACAAAGAGGAGAGAAATGGTAAAGGTAATAAGGACCAAGCAACCATGAGAAGTAGTCTGAACAGAGTGACAAACTAGGCCTTGTCAAACAAAATACATTTACTATAACTAAATCCCTGTTGTAAGTGTGAAGGATTGTAGATGCTGTGTACTGAGAGGGAGATAGCACTCACTGAAAAAGATTTAGGGATTGTAGTCACCAACTCATCATAAACGCTCACCCTGACACTGGTAAACAGGAAGGACTAATCTGCATCAGAGGACTAGGAAGCAGGGGAGATTGGTTTTTATCAGTGATATATCCAGAGACAAAACTATCTTGTATACTGTGTTCCTTCCTGCCCATGGTTTGAAAAAAACATTGAAAAATTGGTGAGGAGGTAGATTAAGAGCTGAAAATGTGATTTGACAATTGAAGAAAAATGCTGCTGAGACTTAAAGAGCTCAATCTGTTTATCATATCAAAAAAGATTGACTTGATTATGGCATGTAAGTACTTCTATGCAGAAAAAAATACTGAATTCTGAAGGGCTCTTTAACCTAGCAGAGAATAGCTTAACAAGAAGCTGTGGTAGAAACCGAAGTCAGGCAAATTCAAATGAAACATGCAGGTTTTCTTCTTAAGGTGACAATACATCACTGGAACAAGGTAACAAGGGCACCAAGAAATTCTTAATGGCTTTATGTCTAATGGCTTTATGACCAACCAGGTCAAGACTTCTTTCTGGAAGATATGCTTTACCCAAATGCAGGTTATTGCCCTCAGGGCTTGTAACTGCATGAAATTTAATGACATAGGATACAGAGGAGATCAGACCATATGACTAAATTGTCCTTTGTGGTGTTACTTTATTATTTCTTGTACTAAGTAAATATAAGAAGAGGTGGCTATGGGTGAGCATCTGCTCAAGAAGGTATTCTTTGTCAACTGACTGCAATCAATTTCTATGAAAACATGACTATCTTGAGTGTGTAGGATTTTAAATGATCGCAGTATATGAGACATTCTTGGCAGGCACAGTATGAAATATCAAAAGACAATCGACATTAGTCACTTATTTTCATTTGTCAGTGCACTAAGATGATAAGATTTCAATTCATCTGGGTCACAAAGGAGCTCAGAAGAGCTTAAGGAGAAGCTGAAGGAAAGGGCAGAAGTACAAATCCACTAAAAATACTGGCCATCAGACTTAGGTAACATGTTAATTAAACTGCAAGCTTTGAAACACTGGCAGACAAACAAAACAGCTAATTCTATACACAATATTACACTAGTAAATATACATCAGTTTAAAACGTATATGGATTTCTTGCCCATCTTGTGCATAAATGAATCAGGTTACCTCACCTGAAGCTATGATCCCTCATAATGAGCTGTGCTATGCAATGAAGACTAAAAGGTTTGACACTGACAAGTAATACCTACCTCTCTGACAGCAGCCAGGACCACACATCTGAATTGTGTTGCACATAAACTATTGAGAACTGCATTTAAACATTAATGAATTAACATTCTTCTTAAATCATTGTATTTGACAGGATGTGAACCTTCATTTTCTTTCTTCTGCTAACGAAGTGGATATGGCAATGTTCACCTCAGTGACCTTTCTGTTCTCATCACCTGTCCTGCTTCCTGAAATTTGGGACATGAAGTCACAACCTTTTCATCAAGTAAGGAACCTCCTCTAAACTATGTAGGAAACCAGTGGCCATAAACAAATAGTTAAAACAGTAGAATAAAAATACATCCCTTTCTGAAGGAAGAAACAATAAAGTGGAAGAGGGAGAGTTCATATTGGAGTTAGCATCATCACGGTTTAATGATAGGCTAGCAATTAAACAAATGACAAATGCGCTGTATTAACCCTTCTCAGAAAGAGAAAGAAAAGAGAGTAAGGGAGAGAGACTTACAGCTTGGAAACTGAACTGTACAGCTTTAAAGAAACAGTAATGATTAAAATAATTAAATATATACAAATGTATACAAAACCACTATCGTGCTCCCCACCAGTAATGCTCGTGTCACCCCCAAGGCTGCAGGGCAGCCCTAGGAAGTCCCAGATGGGCTCCTGGAGTCAGTGGCAGACGGGAGCTGGATGCAGGGATGCACGGAGTTAAGAACACACATATTGGGATCAAAGGCAGAAGAACAGACAGAGTCCTCCCAGGAGGCTGGCCATGGATGAAGAGAGCTTGACTCTTGTGATCCCTCAGACTTATACTGAGTATTATGTGCGTGGGTTAGAATACTTCATTTGGTCAATTTTGAGTCACCTGTCTGGTATGCTCTTCCCCACAGGAGGATCACAGGTGTGACCCCTTTCTTCCCTTTCAATTCCCATGCACAAGAAGTTCAGCAGAACCAAGCAGTGACTTTGGCTTCTATAGGAATAAGCATAAGCAAGAGTCTTTCTGCTTATCATTCTCCAGCAGTAACTATAAACATCGAGCATTACCCATCCTAGAAGCAGACACGGACTGAAAAACATGCTGTTAATTTCACCAAGTGCAGCTACTTAGAAAGAAAATTGTTTCCATCCTGGCTCAAACCAGGACTAGCATGTAAATTTTTTTGGTTCTGCTACCCCAAAGTTCAAAAAAAGGGTGCTTTTCAAACAAGAAAACATTATCCAAAAGAGACTCATAGAGTTTGAACTACTTTATTTTGGTATGCAAATCTTAACAAAATGGATGGTCCTAACTTCCAGATATTATTTCAAAAAATGCCAGGCCCTTTAGAGGGTCTTAAAGATAGAAGCTGTCACCAGACACTTTTGCAAATCTCACCTGGAAGCTGCATTAATTAGGGTCTTAACTCTTTCTCTGCCTTTTCCTGAGGAGAAGCTGTGGGCTCCATTTTTAGAATTACAAAGAATTCCCATGTCCAGATGAAGTAAACAAAAGCTGCAGGATCCCTGTGCTTGTGAAAATCAGATCCTGGGGCATTAATAATTCAAGTGTCATGGTTACCTCTATTGTTATCAACATCACCTATGGAACTCAAACATTAGTAGTCTGGTGCAGGTAACTGAGACAGGAAAGAAAAAGCATTAAGAGGTTTAAGGGCATTCATTACTGTTTTGATGCCTAGAGGAATAGTGTTGCTGTGCTACTTGAGGCCAACCAAAGGTGCAGACTGATCATTCTATACAGTAAAGTGAAGAAGTAGTTAGGCTCTCAAGTTTCAGCATCTAATGCCTTCAAAGGAACAACATTACATTAGCTGGCTGGCAAAACACATTGTTCAGAACATCAAGGCTCAAAACAACAAAACACCAATAGGTGAGGCTGGGACCCTAAAGGCATCAGCAAAGACAACAAAGACAGCAGAAAGAATATTGAATTCAAGCAGCAAAATATGGGTACAGGACACTTTCTGGAGATTCTATTCTGCATTTAGAGGTGATCAAATGTCATTTCCTTGAGGCACCTTCAGATGTCCAAAGGTCACACATACTATGAAGAGTCTGGGTGGAGAAAAGCACAGGGAGCAGTTCACGAACAGCAAAGGCCTATGCATCCTTAGGAGGCAGGGCAAGGAGCTCTCAAATACCAGAACCCACTCATGTCCCTGCTAGTGGTGCCAGGGGCAGGACGAGCAGGAGTCAACAAGACACTAAAAAAGTCAGATGGACTGAAAAGACAACCCATCACTCCACTGCAGGCTTGGGCTGGACATCCAGCTCAGGCATACTGCAACCTCATGTTGCTACTTTTATCCCTGCTTGCTGCTGAAACGGAAGCTCACTCAAATTGCTGGAAAGTCTTTCATGGTTTCATAGGCCCAACTTAGACACTCATGTTGTGTATTTAAATCTATTAGATCACATCTATATTTTCTTGAAAAAAAAGCACTGGAATTGAAATAGTGAGATATATATATGTATATTATAACCCTTGAACAGGCAACCTTTCAAGACTGACTTTTGTTGTTTCAAGTCAATAATGATGATTACAGATCTAACTGTTATTATTCCCATGTTTAATAAAAGAAGCCTTGCAACATACATTATTAAAGGGTAGACTACCTAAGGCGCCTGATCTCAAAATTATAATACTATGTTTGAATGACTGATACACTTTATACATTCTCCTTTAATCAATGTTGGCAAACCAGGTCATGTCACATCCCTTTTCTAACACTGACTTTGGTGGAAGGCAAAAGAATTTAAAACCTCATAGGAGGAGGAATCTTTCAGGCTTTGGGAATCAGCATACTGTTTCACCTATTATGTTTTAATCAAATATTTTCCCATGGTAGATATGTGTCCTAAGATCCTCATGATAAAATAATGCTTAACAAATCTCATTACTCGGGTTTATGAAGTTGCTTGCCCCTTCTGTAATTCAGAGGGATTAAATAACTCCTGCAAATTAAAAATAGGATGATCAACCGATTAAAGCAGAGCTTCTGTTTGCTATTTGAACCTGACAGACAAAAGAGGGAGCAGAAACAATAAGAAAATCGTGTTCAAGAATTGTAACAAATAAATGATATTTCAAATCTCAGATTCTAATTTTATCTCAAGATCTTGTTGATTACAAAGAAAAAGACTATAGATGCTTCATTCTTATGGTTTATAACATTACCAAAATCTTATGATAGCCATAAAATTCATATTTGCCTGTTTCACTGTGTTCTAGACAGAGAAGCCTAAGGAAAAATGGCTAATAAAAGCAAGGTGTTTTCATCCTTATTATGAGTCTGTACTTGCAGTTTTTTAATAAACAGAAAGATACTAAAAGTGCACATAGCTTTTTTCTTTCTTTCTTTTTTCTTTTTTTTTTGTGCAAGAATCTTACCGTTCTATTTTAAGCATAGAAAGAGAAAGGGGATCACAGAGGAGGATAGAGAAAAATTAGAGAAACACCAGATACTGCCCTACTGTGGTCACTACAGCTAGTGTGGGCATGTGTGAGCTATCTTTAATCTAGCAAGTTTGGATATTGCTAAAGTAGGAAAAGTAACACAGTGCTCCAGGCAAGCTGCAGACTCTTCCTCAAGGCTGAGTATTTGGCATGTGGCCCACACAGAGCTGCACACTGATGCAGCCAGAGTGCCATCCAGCACAGGGCTATAACAGATGATCATACATGCTGGCAGAACAGACTAAAGAGTCCTTGCTTTATCCTTGAAGTTAAGAGATAAAATCTATGTATGAAGATTACAAAAGTTGAAGATTCAAATAATAAAAAGACAGGGTTTCACTCATTAGTCAGCTGCATCAATTAGCCTCTCCCATAACAGCTTTTTCCCAAAATTTTTTATAGATACTTTTGAATCAGGCCTCACTAGATGCTCTTGAGACAATAACTCTGAAGAGCACAACAGTAAAGGTGACAAAGTAGAGAAGGGGCAAACTCTCCACTTTAAAGTTTTGTACTGCCAGGAATCTTAAGAAAACACTATGTACCTGGTTTTCCACATAAAGTATCTTGCATGTTTGTTCGCCACCTAAAAAAAAAAATCTCTTGTGATTTTCTGAAAGAATAAAAACTATGAAATATTGAGCAGACTAAGTGTATTCCTTCTTGAATACGTTTGTGCCAAAAGCTGTAATTGTCACATTAGCAAACCATAAGATATAAGGCATGAATACTGTTTCTAGAATCAAGATTTATGTCCTTTGTAACTTGCGGCCACCAGAAAGTAACAAGAGCCCAAAAAAATGCACTCAAACAGATCTAGTGCTCCATCCCATGCAGGACATTTTGTGGTACCCTCTGGAGGCAGATACAGGTACTGCAGAGTTTAAGTGGGACACATCTACATTGTCTTCCAGAGCATGTAACCGTATTAAGTAAGGAGGGCTAATGCATGAGCTTCCTTGTCTCCAGAAACTCCAGGGAAAGCATGAAGTTTATATTAATTCAAGACAGATTTTATATTAATTCTTTCCTGTTGCAAAACAAGAGTCATGAACCACATAACATTCAGAAGGATGCAAAACAGCAAGCGATTTCTGAGCCATACTGAGCAATGCTATTTAGCAAAAAAAGGAGCCTGTGGATTCTGCAAATGAAATGACTCCAATCCTCACTTGCATGGCAAATGTAGAGTTCTGTGTACAGTGTACACCAAGCATCATGAAAGTGTATTCAGGGAGGAAAAAAGAAGCTTCTTTGAGCCATCTTCATATCTGATGTGACCTTGTACAATTTCACTGCAATGAGCACTATTTCTTGTATTTGTGTGAAGACCTGTTTTGGCTAAAGAAGTTTGGTGTAAAATGAAATCTGCTGTACGCAGGGACTGTAATAGCTGATGTCATGGCTGGGATACAGAAACCAGGCACAGGCAAGAAGCAAACAGATATCACCAGCCCACACCCAGAACAAAGTATTTTTTTAACAGTAACATATTTTAAATAATGAAAATACTTCACGTAGATTAAAGAAACAGTTTCAGTTAGGTGGCTTACTAGTCCTCTGTCTTTCAGGAGAAATGAAGCACCAATAGGGAGAGAACCAACTTCTTGAGGACATAGTATTAGCTATATGAAACCAGATGCCATTTCTAGCATATGTCAGCGCTCTCATTATAGCAGAGGCAGAAATTAAGTAGTTCAATGGCCCTTTTGTCTATCTGTACACTGTTGGTTAAAAAGCACAACTATGCCAAACCTTGTGATAACTGAAAGTGGTTTTAACACCTAGCCCTCCCTGCAGAAAGTTATTTCCAATGGATAAGCATTCAACTGCAATTCAAGTCTGTCCTGATGCATCTGGTGTGTATACAGCTTTCACAACACTGAACCACATTATTGACTACAAATACACAAGGTATGCAACAAACTGGCCTTGCAAATTCAAGCTTAAGACCATGAAACAGAAGTGATCAAGAGTTGGGCACAGTACAGTGCATATCAGTAATGTCTGCAATTTTTTTTTTTATTTTATTTTTTTTTAGTTATTTCTCCAGCAACTATTTCATAGTGAGGAAAAATGTTGGTTTGTGACAAAGCATCTTTTCTGAGATCAAAGGAGATAAACAAGAAATATAAGCACCTCTCAGGACAAGAATTACGCTAAGCAGCTCACTCCTCTTAGCATCCTCAGCTCTTACATAACTTTTCAAAGTTAGATTAAAGAAAACAGCTTGCATACAGACAATATAGTGTACAGAAAGGTCAAGTCAATGCCAGTGTCTTGCTGAAAGTTACCTACTACACTCCTGAGAGAGCAAGGATCTGAACTCCTGTCTCCTGTGTCCAGGGTAGTGCCCCACATATGGAGTACACTTCATGATTTGAGTCTGAGAATGAGCCAGTGATTCAAAACTGTTACACCGCAAAAAGGAATGGAAGTCCCTGCCCTTAGCTAGGAGAAAAGCCTATCCTTCTTGCTGAAACACTGTAACCCCTGTTTCTGCTTTGTAAGGACTAGAAAGCCCACTTTGTCCAAAGAAGACACCTGTGAAAAGCACCAGCTATTTCTGCTGATGGAGCTGCAGTAAAGCTAGGCCAGGTCTGCCCGAGGAAGGCACTGGCAGCATAAAATGTGGTACTTAATGAGTATAGCACAACCTCTATTCGACAGCA
Organism: Aegotheles bennettii; assembly: GCA_013398125.1. Taxonomy (NCBI): domain Eukaryota; kingdom Metazoa; phylum Chordata; class Aves; order Caprimulgiformes; family Aegothelidae; genus Aegotheles; species Aegotheles bennettii. Next base: position 290,252 of record VZRW01012354.1, read on the forward strand.
GAGTTTTGACCTGGATTCCCACAGACCTTTTGCAATATGATCAGCATATTAATTTAAAAAAACGCAACAACTAGTTTCCAGTGTAGAATAGCAGTGTGTGAACAGATGACAGAACTTTGAACCAAGGAGGCCTTTTGGATATTTTCAGCCACATTTTCACTTTGGCAAAGATGTTCATAACAGAGTAGCTGAACTGGAGCCTGTGTGCTGCTATTCCTTTTGTCATCAAATGCTTTGGGAGCACTATTAGATACTAGGATTATTTGAACCGGTCTCCTGAAAACCACAATTCACACTGTATCTTTGAGAATATTTTTAGGAAGAAAATTAGAGGAAAACTTAATCAGCTTCAACTCAAAAGTTGCAACTTGAGGGAAATGTTCGAAGTCCTGGATCCTTCAGTTATGTAGATTCTTTCATGAGGTGTGCTGGTATCAGGCTGCCCAAAAAGGAAGGATTCATTATTTCCAAGAATACTCTTTTATTTAATCGTTCAGAACAGTTTTTCTCCTCAGACACTCTCCATTCAAACTTTTACAGCATAATTTGCTGAGACATCTTTTTTCTTGGGGTCTCTTTGGATTTTGCAGGTGATTGCCCACTCAACCAGTAGTATTTAAAATAGTAGAGATGACAACACTGCCTAGTTGTCTGTACTTGACAACACAGAAGAATACAAATACAAAGACTTACTCCGCAGGCATATCAGAAAGAACGGAGTCAAATCAGTCACAAAATAGAAGGCCTGCCAGCAGTGCAACTGAAAGAAATCAAAATTAACTTCTGCCTTGTTTTAGAAAAGATGCTAGTACCATTTTACAAATAAGCTGAACTATAGTGAATATCTGACAAGTGTATAATCCTAAAATATACATACTGTTAAAAATTAAACAAATAGAAAATGCATCATTTTAACATATTCTTTCAGTGCATGTTTAGGTAAAGCAATACAGAGTGGTATATAACACAATTAGGAGTAAAGATGCCATTAAATTATATACTTCACAACCGTGATCCATTAAAACCAGTTACATTCCTTCCTGATTCATAACAATCTTCAAACATTTAATGTCAACAACAACATAAAATCAAAATATGTAATTTTACGTTATCTGTGTTGCATCTTGCGCATAAGCAATTAATTTCTGAAGGTTTGCCTAGACACAGTTTTAGTGTCAGTGTAGCAGTTCAGACATAATAAAACTAACAATCACTGAAACACATCCTCTTACCACTGGTATTTATAAGTGCTAAATCAGTAGCTCAGATCAGCATATTGCCTTTTAAAATAGAGCTACTTACATTGATACAGATAATTCTTCTTAATCAAGTAGTTATTTGATTCCTCTTCAAAGGTCAATCCTTACAGCTCAGAACTTTTCAATAACATTTCTAACAGAAATTGACCCACTGTAGCAAAATTAGGTATCTCAGATTACTTCCATTTTTTCAAGATTACCCTTTAAAGCTATTTGCTTTATATTACAGCATTTGGCCAGCAAGAGACACCACTGCTACTATTTTTGATGCTTCTCTGTAAATCCATAAATACATTCTATAATCCTAGTCCCTTGTTACTTGGTTCATTTAAGGTGTCAGAGTGGCAATAAGGGCTTTTGTTTCATTATGGATCCTTTGATTTCTTTTCAGATGTCAAACAAATTCTTGAGTATTCTCAGTACTAGAATGAAGATAATCATCATGCCATTAATTTCCAAGCAGAAACCACTATTGATAGCAAACTGGATTTTTTCTGCTTAACAATTCCAGCCTTGAATATCTTTTACAATTTACTGCTCCCATTATCTCAGGGGTTGGTTTTAAGAAATGGTACAGAAACAGAACTTCAAGTATCCCAAAGAGTACTCTCTTTTTATTTTATTTTCCAAAGAAAAAGAATTTTTTTGGAAGAAATACGTAAGTGTCTGACCCAGCACAAAATCATTAGAAAAAAATCTCATTTTTAGTTTTGTTACTCCAAGGCTTTTTTCAGTATTCTAATTCTCACAACAATAAAAATCAGACAGTAATTAGTTTTATAATAAGGCAAGCTATCAAAAATGGAGAGAACTAATTAGTATTTCTCCCTTACCGGTCAAAAAAAAAAAAATCAATTCAATAAAAAGGTTACAGCAGAATGATAAATAACAGGACTGCATTCAGGGGGTTTCCAGGATCTACTCATTAAAAAGAATATGGAACTTTTGGCATGTTAAGGCATTACAAACCCTGTCTTTCCCACCTATTGGAAGCTATGCATGAATGTTTTAAAGGTTTGCAACTCAGAGTTTAGTTCGTCTGTTTAGAAAGCACCTGGTCATTTGTGTGCTGAAATGCCAGTTTCTACCCCAGGACAACATAACTGCTAATGGACTCTTTCACAGCCCCCTCTGCTGTACCCTGCTCCAGAATGTTATGTACAACCTCTTGGTGTAAAGAACAGTCTGAAGCTTTCACTTGATTTCTCTTTTACAATGGCTACACATCTGCTTTCTTCTGTTTTGGTTAAAGGGTAGAAGCATATGGCCCTTAGTGGCCTTGAAAAAAAACAGTAGTTTTAAGACACGTTATCTATGATAAAGAGTCTAAAAGTTAACCTAGTTTGACAGCAGACCCACCTGGAGAAGTTTAATTTTTAAATATGCATAAGAAAGGCCAGATTTTCTATCTAATCCTTGCTACTATAGACAACAACAGTGAAAAAGAAGATAGAGGCATATGGTGTCAACACAAGAAAGCCAACCAACAAGACTCCTGTGCTAGTATCTAATGAGTCCCTTCACTTCTGCAGCAAGGTCTAAGAGAAATACAAACCTAAAAAGAAAGTCAACTTCTTTTTAGATTATTTTTTCACAAGATCTGACAAGATCTCTGTAATGGTGGGTGATTGGTCAACATAAGATGGGTCTGAAAGGCTGTGTCCAGCTAGTTTCTGGTGTGACTCACTATCACTATGTCCATAATTGATACTAACAGAGAACTTCCTTAGGTGTCTCAGAAGATAGAGACCAGTGAGAAAACTGAACAGACATGGAGCATAAACAGCTGTCCAAATCATGATGCATCTTCCTCAGGCATCAAGGATTAAGCTGGTCACCAGGTTAGAGGCCAAAAAATCTTTTCACAGCAGATTGTCAGGGAAGGCTTGGAAGGTTTTGGTTTCTGTCAATACTGTGAGGGATTGTTTACTTTGTAGCATCTTCTAGACTTCTTTAGGGGACAAATTCCCCTGATACTTTAGAGTCTGAACACAAAAGTAATGCCCCAGTTTCTTCTGCTCTTTTCCTTCGGTGTGTTTTTGCCATTCTGCCTTTTGTATTATGGACTTACATGTTATTACAAGCTTGGGGGAACTGTTCTGTTGCTCCTGGGGTACAAACAGAGTAGCATTTCTGTTGACTTACCTGTACTAAACATTTATCACAGGGCTGCCTGCTACTGCAAAGAACTAAATTTGATGGCTGAGGTGCTTCCTTCAAGATCCCTGTTCCCTCTAGGTGGCCCTTCCAGTTTATGCATTAGCCAACTTAATGAGCAGCTCCCAGGAAGCATGTTCCAAATCTGCCCTGCCTGGTCCGCGAGAAGAAAATTAGACAGTCTCCAGAGCCATCAACACAATGTAAGTTCAATATTGCTGTTAAAATAAACAACAAAAACAGAGATTTCTCAGTCTGACTGCAGCTACTGTTGCTTCCACCATCTCCTTTCTCACCCCAGGGAATCAAACTTCACACTGCAGATGTTTTCACAATACATCCTCCTGTCTGGCTGCCTGATATATTAACACCAGACTCAAAACAACACGGGTTTTCCATCTACCTCTTTCTCTAGCTGATTGTAATCCTTGGTCTGCAGATTTTAGTCCTTTCTCTCCTGAAATTTGTCATCTTATTTTAGACATATTTTGACCTCAAGCAACCTACTGTCATTGCCACATACACAGTTCCAGAGCCAATAGTAAAGAGCAGTGCTGAGGACAAATAGCATAACAAATGTGTTACCTCAATCCTGCCTTGAACTAGTTAAGGAATTACAAGGATAAATGCTGTCAAGATAAAAACGAGTCAAGAATATGAATTACTACTAACTGCAACAGAATCAGATTTTTCAGCCATGGTGACTAAAGCTCCAAGTAAAGCACTTTATACTGAAAGCTCCCTCTACGATGTTCACAAGACAATCTGAATCAATTAGTGAGGTATTTGGAGGAAAATGTGAAGGCAAAAGTAGATGCACATTTATACACATACTCACACACACACCCTCCTTCATCCATTCTCCTTCTCCAGTCCATCAGTACACCTGACCCACTTTCTAAGTCCCTGTTGTTGCAGATGTTGCTGATGCAAAGGCTGTTTCAGCTTATTGGGAAGATACATTCATCAGAAAAATAATGCAGTGTAGCAGTGTCTTCTTCTGTTAGGAGCAGCTGGAGTTATTGCTTACTTGGTCACCCCAAGGCATTCATAATTAGGAGGCAGGAGATGTGTATGCCAAGATAGGCTGTAAAAGACACTTTTTATGCCAAAAGCAGGTTGGAAATGTCTTTGTAAGTACAGCAAATGGTTTCATTTATACCTTAATGAAGGCAATTTTCTCGGATTTCATTTTTGCGGTTTGCATAGAAGCATTTGATCTGGTGCAATAAAGATTCAAGTAATGTACATTTCTGATGGCATAGCACCAAAACCTGTTACTTCTATCTGCAACTAATGTGTGAGTTGATGATAAAGAAAAAAAATCGCCACAACAGCTCCCATTTCTGAGTATTCAGATGTGAACCTGAGGATTTAACCTCACAGTGAAGTAACATCAGTTTAATCAAAAGCATGATTTTTCAATTAATTTAAATTTTAATTTAAGTAAATTTAAACATGAAGTGTGTTAGTTTAAACACTGCTCACCACCAAGATTAAAGCAAAATCCCCCTGTCTCCCAGAGCACCTGATAGCTTGCAATACCAAAGAACATGGGTTTCCACTAAGATGCCAGAATGCCTGGGAATAGTGGAGGCACAGGCATACATTTCTTTCTACCAGGTCTCCTACAGGAACAGTAACTAACGGCAGAGAGAGGGTAGCAAACAGCAAAGAGACTAATAGAGCTTAAACCAGTGCAGCTGTTTTCTTAGCAACTAGCTTAGCCTTAACTGTAAACACACAGTTCTAGCAGCTTCACCAAATGGGTGATCAGTTGTTACCACTTGTCACATTCCCTTGCTTGGCCATAGTCTGAGTAACATGATGGAAGGAAATTGGTAGTCTAAGCTCCAGATGAAGGTGGCTTGCAGGCAAGGTTGCCTCTCTCCACTCCTTCGTCTGTACTGCTCACTCTCACTCAGGTTCACCATGAGGACTGTGCTCTGCAGCCTCCCAGTGGGGCATCCTCCTGCCCTCTTCTCTCTTCAGGGGCAGGCTGAACGGACTGATTTGTCAGCTTCTGAACAAGCCTGTCAGGACCCTCCCCTTGTCAGAAGGAATTATTACTTATTACTTATTATTTGCTACTTACTACAGTTTATTACCTATTACTAAGCTGGACAGGCTCTGTGTATGGAGGGACTTTAGTCTTCTGACTGAGGAGGTCCAGGTCAAAATCAAACTCCAAAGTGGATTGAAGGACTATTCCCATGCTTTTGACAATGTTTCAGCTATTCCTGTGAATGACCCAGCTGGGAATCGAAAGTGTTACAAAAGTCTTCAATAGGCCACATTGTAGACCACTGACTCCCAACTTTTTTAGTCTAGCTTCACTTCAGGGAACTCCTTTGCAGACAGGAATAACCAGTGGCTCTTCAGCAGTATCACTTGATCAAGGCTAGCACCTCTGCACCATCTGCATGCGCGAGTACAGGCCAGTAGTACCTCAGAGGTCTATGTGTTGAGTTTCATTACATACTACAGAAACATCCCCCATGACCTCAAGTGTCTCTATTACAGCATTCAGAGAAGTCCCCCTGTAAAGATCAAGTTGCAGGATTGAGGCCAAAGACAATCACACACAAAGCTGCACCATAATAAGCTCTTTCCTCATACCTCTTCCTGGATAAAACTTACCTCCAAATGATCAAATATATTTATTTATTTATATAGTTATTTTCTCAAATATTATTAAAAACCCCACATATTTCAAAGATGTTATCAAATTCATTGTTCATCAGAAAACAATTTAACTGGAATTTTCCAACAAAAAATATGACCTGAAATTTCCAGATATTTTTATATTTTAACCCAAGTGAGTAGATGATCATTATTCTTCTAAAAGCAGAAAAATAAATGAAGATAACAGTCACAACACAGAGGAAGAGAACACTGATCCATTTTGACACTTGTGACTTTCAGATCAGAGACCTATGAAAATAGTACTGCCCTGCCAAGGCAAAAAAATGAACTGCATGATAATGACCTATGGAATGCTAATTAGGGCTGTGTTCTCTGTCCATCCCTGACATGCCATGTGTTGAGCTTCTGCTTCTTTCCTCTGCAACTAAAAATGAAGGAGTAAAGTTTCATTTGTTGCTGGGCTGCACTGACCATTAAACAAATAGATGAGGTCACAGGAGACATATTTGTTAGGTCATCATATAACTGAGCTGGAAAACATACATTTTTATGAATGAAAAGGAAGGCTTGTACAGAAGCACAGGACTGTGGCTATATGATCAAAATTGTACAGGACAGAATACCTCAAGGCAAAAGCCTGAAAGGACTTGGCTCAGAGCAGCAATGTGCAAATGCAGAGTTTCCATGGGAATAGGCTATTTTGGTTCAAAAAGAAGATACTTGGGACTTAAACTGGGGCAACACTTATAAGGCAAAGGCTTCCTGTGGTCATCATTTTTTTTCCCTTGAGGAAGCAAAGGTTTCCCGATCTTACCCCACTTACATGTTCATAATCACAGAATATGAAACCAATTCAAAGCCAATGGAGTAAGTGGGGTAAGTATTCACACCTTTTCTTCACAAAGTTTTTTTACTGTTGCTGGAAACAGTTAGCCATTAATAGCAAAGGCTCTTCTGCATGCTGGTCAACCTTGTTGGTAATTGTCATCATTATGACCCCACCATCACAGTGATCATCATTACAATTGTAACTTAAAATACCCAAGAAGTTCTACTTTAATAAATATATACTGTAAACTAAGCAGGGCCAGGTACCGACCTGGACTCTGGTCCGTGATCATCAATGTTGTTTAGGTGTTAGCATGCTCCCAACCCAGTTCTCACTCGCACTAACTCCCACTCTCCTGCAGCCTACCTGGGCTCAAGTTTGGGCATGGAACAGTATTGGCTTGTCCTTATTAAGCCATTTGGGCTCAGTCATCATGTTTGGAAGAGAATTTAGCCATGTGAACATGAGCTAGCCTACACTACCTAGCCTAAGAGCAGTGAATGCTCCCTGCCCCCTTTTATCTAGCATTAGAGATACTGTCCCCACACAATCTTTAGAGAACTGTGTAGCAGAGGCCCATCTTAAGGTCCAATTGTCACACCAATTGCTACCTGAAAAGCCCTCTAAATGGTTTCATGTTGAATCCATTGGTAGTCAGAGAGGGAAGCTGACCTTGGATGCATCTTAGACTTCACAGTAGACTTACAGATGTACTTATTTACCAGAAAAAGGGTATGATCTCACTCTGAGGTCGGAGAGTCTCCTCCCTGAGACTGAAGCAATTTTAATAATTGAAACTTGGTCAAGAGGAGTTATTTTTAAGAAGTCCTCTGAAAGAGAATAGCTGTATATTTAGGTGTGATAGAAGTGGAAATTTTTCCAACAACAAAAGTCATCTGACACCACTCAAGATATCTGGAAAACTTTTACTGAAAGAATTCAGATCATCTCAGTCAAGATCACCAAATTATTTTTTTTTCAAGAGAAAGGGAAATTAATTGTTGCATTTTGAAATCATTAATGATCTCATGCAAACTTTTCCCACAATGTTTAATCTAACAAAGATATTTTCAGCTCCAGCAATCTAATTCTAAGTGCAATGGATGTTAATATTAAGGGGGTTTTTTTAAATGACAATAAGACAGTATCTAATTCTTGTTTTGATTTTCAGGAAATGTTCTCCATATTGATACTTTCATAATGTTATCACTAAATCAGGGATCTTCAAAATATTTTGAATTGGTTTAACATCAGTGGGTAGATGAAATGTTGTGAAGTGGGCAGTGTAGCGTTCCATGAGATATTAAATTGAGGTCAAGTGAAAAGCAAAGGTTCTAAGATGGATACTTGGAGAATAAAATGGAAAAAAAAAGAACATGAAAAGCAAGATTTCTCAGAAATCCCAATCCCTTCAATATCAGTGACTTGTGCAGATCACAATCGGACCAGAGTCCCTGCAAAACCAGAGGGTAAAGAATGGGAAAAGTCAGTTCTCCCCGACAGCTGAGATGAAGGCAGGTCTCTGGAAAGAAGAACATACCACTGCAAAGGCTAAAGGTCAAAGGAAGCAGGCAGAGGGCCAAGTTCAGGTCCCTCTGTCAAGACAATCCAAAAGAGCAAATTCCAAGTCCCAGAAATATCAGGCAAGGATCACTAAACAGAGATACCTATTCAGAGCATATAAGGACATAGTACCCATTTGATATGTGCACACAGATGGAGAGGCTAAGCCTGTAATGTTCAGAATCAAATTCCCAGAATTCAGTGTTTAGGGTATTAGTGCTCAGACACGATGGGAAAGAGACACAGTCATTAATCAAAGAGCCTGGATTTAATTTCTGGCATCTAACTAGAGGAACTCTGGGTCTCAGTGCTGCAGCCTCTGGTCCTGAAAAAAATAAATCAGTTTGGGTTTTTTTTGAAAGTTCGTATGTCAGACAAGTGTGTACAAGAGCAATTTGCAGGAGAGAAAATAAAAACTATATTCTCTACAGCACAGATAATCAACAAGGATCTGCACAGGGGACACTGGTGATATTCTCAAATTCTGTGATTTATGCAGCCAAAGTACCTGTTTTCCATATATTGTGCCTTCAGAATCCTTAGCATCCCAAACATTTTGCAACAGTCATTTCTGGCTTTTAAGGAAGGTATTCACATAGCTTTCGCTGAAGCTTTGTTTTGGTTTGGGTTTTTTTTAGTCTTTGCAAGCTGTTTTTTTCCCAGTATTCAAGTCCCAGTGCCTTCAGTGTCTGACAGTGGACTGGATCTGGTAAGCCTGTGACAGGGAGGAATCTTGGTAAAGGGCTTCTGCTGAAGCTTCTGAAATTCTCTTCACTACTGGATCTCATAAGAGGGCATATCTGTGCTTCATGATAGCACCATGGCCTTGCCCCTGCACGAACCCATACACTTGGTGCCACTTCAGGCAAATTACAGATCACATTGGTCATGCACATCCTCCATAATCAGGTTCCACAAAGCAGGAGAAAGGGCAGGGTACTACATAGTGGGTGGCCAAGACAAAGGACAGGCAGGTGAGGAAAAGAAGATGTAACGCCATGGCAGGAGCCTCTTGAGCAACCATGAGATTTGGCAGGCCTTGTGATTTTCTTAATCTAAAATGAAAAGAACACATTATCCTTTTAGCAGGAAAAGAGATTGGGGCCTTTAATCCTAATGACAATCATCCTAATAACATCCTAAAAATAATCCTAATAACAATCCACAATAACTGAAAGGTCAAAGAAGTATTGCTACTAGGTTTAGCTGAGGAAATTCACTTACAGTTTCAATTAGTTATATCCAACTGCCTTAAACACCGTTCTTTGGGCTCTCTTCAGCATGTCTCAGAAGGCATTTGCTGGGTCTCCTCACCCTAACATGCAAGGAAGGAACTGGTGACAGTCACCATAGAGCCAAACACACAGACACCAACATAATGAGTCAGCCTGAGCTGCCTAACCTCAATTATACCCATTTGCAGCTATAAACACTGTGGGGGCTAGTTCTCAGTCTCTCAGACCACTTGCCAAGCAGAAGACATTCACAATGAAGTATACGAAGACGAAAAAGCAGGACACGATTCTTCCTGGATGGAAAACGTCTGATCAGATTTCTCCAGTATCAAAAGCATTATACAAACAGATCTTTCCGTATTCATCTTGTCAATAATTTAGAATAAAATTAGCATATACTTAAAATCTCCTACACACAGATGGACTAGGAAACTTCCATGCAGCATTACACAACAAAGAGAGCTAGTGGATGTTAGATGCAACAGATAAGGGATGAAGAGCAGGAGCTGCAGCCAGTACAGATAGAAGGGTCTAATGACCGACTCACACTGACATTGAGTGAAGCTTCAGCTAGCAGCAGAGAGCAGCATGAAGCCACCATTGAATGGAACTTACTTTCTGATGTTCAACTAAGAAAGGAGACAGCTGACAGGGCTTAAATGGGCTCTGTCACAGTTAAGGGACCAACTTTATTCTCTCACTGGTGCTATAAATATTCCCTTGGTTTAACTGGTTTCCAGCAGTAAGCACACAGATGCGTCGAGAGAGATAAAGCCTTTTTTAGCAGGATTTCAAAACTGTAGTCTCAATGACTCGCTTTTAGGGGGGCATGTAAGTGCCAATCCAGATTGGAAAATTCTGTTTTTAAATGGCATCCTTTGAAGCCCCACACTTGTAGGTAGCACATCTTGACAAGCAGAAGACAATTATGATATTTACCAATGTACAAAATGCACAGTTGCCTAGAAATATGTATACTAACATTTTTGCTTTATAGTGTATTAATAGCAAGTGAAAAATATTACTAAGTGCTCAGCTAGGCTTATGCACTGTGAAATACAATGTGCTCTGCTCCACCTCCTTGCACATAGTAGGCTAACAGCTCCCCAGACAAAGCACAGAGATGTTCTGTAGTGCATGCGACATTCTCACCTGCCTTGTACATTTGAACATACATTGTACTGAGCCTGCTACAACTATCCAAGATAATAAAGGTCATGTAGATTTCTACAGTGACAAATCAGAAAATAAAACTGTTGTAAGAAGTTAAATGTGAAACTTTCTGACCTGCAACAGGATGAGTTCTGATATCCAAAGCAGTGTGCATGAGCTAGAGCTGTCTGAGGAAGTGTTACTGTTTTTTCCAACAATTTCACTATACCATCAAAACTTGCATACGAAAGCATCCCACAAAAAGCACGTCTCAATGCAATCCAACATGCTTTCAAGCACTGCACTGTTACAATCTGAAGTCCTACTAATTAAGTCATACAGGTGGAAAAAAAGCATCCCCTGCAGAAATAATTCAGATTTTCTAAGCTTTCCTCTAACTAGTTTTCTTTCTGTGACTTTCACAGCTGGCACCAAATATACATTACTGTGGTTTTCTTGGCATGAGGTTGCAATGGCAGAAGGCCATGTTGTTCAAGTGATAAAACTACTACGTAACAGATGCACAGCACCTACATTTCACTGTCTCTGTATTTACTACTCGACCCTGAAACTGAGATACATAAAACTGCTGGCTGCCTTCTTCCCCAGTTGCCACACAAATACTCCAGTCCCTCAAGGGACTCGGGTGTAAATGTGGGTGTTCCCCAAGTATCTAGAGTACTTCTGGCCATGCACACAGATATTTAACATCACTTGGCAATTGAGTGCCAAGCCCTGCTGGGTCCCACCAGCTGGTGTTCATGTTGATAGGTGAACCAAGTGGTAGTCTATCAGCATGTCTAAAGGAAGAGTGTTACTCCTACATTTAGAAGCACAGCTAACAGATGAATTACTGCTCTTCCTTTTGTAGCAGAATCTAGTGGTAAATTTAGCAAATGAAATGACAGAAGACACACATTCAAAGCCATCTTCTGCCTGACAGGATTCAAACTGGCCTCTCCAGAAAACTGTTCTTCCCACAAGTGTCTGACTATTTTATGGGGCAGGAATCCTTACCATGTCTCTGGCTGAGTCTGCTTCACTTTGCATAAAAAATTAAAAGCTCATTGAGTGAAGGAAAGTAACCTGACTCTGTCACCTAGTGGTCAGGGTTCTCCCTAGGGAGTTGTCTCCTAGGTCTATAGAAGTGAGTACAAATTTTACAAGTGAAATCAACATTGGCGAAGGGATGGTGTCCCAGGACTCTCCATGGGGGAATCACTGAACACAAAGCCTACCCCCCCAATCTCTAATTATTTTACAAAAAACAGTATGAGGGGATGTAAAAGAAGTACCAACCCTTACCCTCAGATCAGGGAAGCTTCATCAAGAAAGATGGTTTAAATCCCAGACGGCAGAGCAGAATCAAGTGTCCCCATGCCTCTGTGCACTGGTCCTAGCCTCTGTTGTGCTGCTGCATCATTCTTTAAACCAAAAGGACCAAAACAAATCCAGGCTTCCGAAAAATGCATACTGCAAGCCAAAGTGTGGCTGAAACTTAACAAATCTCACACTCTTACAATATACTGATATGTACTGTAGCACTTGTACTAGGGACATTGGGAGCTCCTGAGTTTGGTTGGCTTGCTATCCAGCAACCATTTTACAGGTGAAAATGACACCTGGAGAGTCACTGCATGGTACTGTTTAGACAACCTTCTTCTGCTTGTTTTCTTTCACAGAGAGAAATCTCTGAGTCATCAGCATCATTACCGTCTCCTTTTTGCTTACCTAACCTCATTAAAAGGATTAGACCTATCAGCAAGGGGCAGCAATTTAACCGGTACATACTTTACAAACATAGCTTCACCAATTTCTTCCATCTCCTCTGATATTTTTTGCCACATGAAGAAACACTGTGGCCTGATTTTGTCTACATAGGACTTCTGTTCCTGAAAAGGCAGTATTTATTATTTGTTCTCTCAAATACAAAATGTGTACATGGTTTAATCCTTCCCATCAGCCTAATATCTCTATCTATAGTAAGTCTAAGATGCTTATCATTGTCTTGGCTAAGAAACTGTCCCTTACATGGCAGAAAACTTTAAATGCTCCTTACATCCCATTACAGTCAGAGGAAGATGAGTCACTGAATGGCAACTAAAATAACCATGGCATTGAAGTTGTTTTCAGTGACTATTGCACAAAGCCTGTGGAAAAAGTCAGGTTGAGTGACACCAAGAAAGAGACTATTGACAAAATCTCTTTTCAAAACAAGATAATAACAATGGCTGAGATTAATGATCTAGAGATCATAAAGCATATATGTGCTTATACAGAAATCCGCTGCCAACACCTCTGAAATGCAACCAAAGCCACTTTGAGAAAGCTGTCATATAGTACAGTGCAATATTAGGGGACACAGGAGTCAATTCTTCTCATGCAGCTGAAGGATAGATTTAGTCAGGCAACATTAAAGGTGAGGCTTGTTCTACCTCAACAATACAACTAATGTAATGGCTATGGCCAAGGACAATTTTTCCCTTCAGAAGGGAATTCAGCCTAATCCTCTTTCCTACGCTGCTAGGGCACCATTTGGTGCTGATCTGGAAGGGGGAGTATCACCTATTGCCCTGAAAAGCATTTCTTCATTTCAGAAGAAAATTATTTTCTTGCTAGTTTACTAAATGTACAGGTACTCTGTCTGGCCTGCCAATCCACCTCTAAGCAGCTTGTAAGTCTGATGTGACACTGGTGTTTTATAGTTGAGAACAGCAGCAGAGAATTCTGTATCTGTGGGTTTGACTAAGTTGGTGTTGCGTCTCTCAAGTGAATGCTGAAGTCCTTATTCCTCTCATCTCAATGGGGTCTTTGCCAGAGAGGTATCAAGGCAGAATGATGCAGCTCTCAGGATTTCTGCTCTTCTAAACAGCATCTTAAAATTCTACAGCTATTGTTAAAACAAAACTAATGAATAAGATTTGGCACAAGGTAACAGGGCAGGCTTTAGATCTTCTATTTATTGCTTTTCATTTAGTGAACTTACTTGCACAGGATTTAAGATGCAGCTTTCTACAGAAGCAGCAGCAATTATTTTGATTTCTAATAAAAAAAAATTATGTTGATTATTCAGGCCAATGGATCCACAGCAACCGTGACATTACTTGTGACAAGTGATGGGAACATTGGATATTTTTCGCTAGAGGTAGTAAATAGGGGGACAGCTAAAAAATGGTGCCAGCACTAGAAAAGATTAATGAGAAACTAAATGATTTACAAGTACCATGTCCTCATTTGACTGGGAATTAGATAAATTAACCAAAAAAAATATATCAATGCTCTAATGAAGCCAAAACAAACATATTGCAAATGGAATTGGAGACAAGGGGAAGAAAAGAGAGGAGGGAGAAAAACATTGATGAAAGAAATGACAGCCTATTTTTAAAATGTGCTTAGCAACCCAGTGGAAATAGTAATAATTCAAGCACTAGCTCTTAATGTTTCCTGAGGGTGATGGGCAGGGAAGGAGAAGCTGGTATATAGTAATCTTCATCTAAGACTGCAGATACAGCTGTTAAAAAGGTACTTTGTATGTGGGAGAGTCTTATAAGGCAACTGGGACATGCTACCCAAAATGCTAGCAGAAGTTTAATTTTAAACATAATAGACTTGTTGGGCAGAGGAGAGCCATAAATGCTGGGGCTAGAGTCTGGGTAGGGGGAAAATTTTTTATATTAAGCTTTATATTTATTATTAGTTTATATTAAGGAACTTGCTTTTGGGGATCTTCCAAGATACCTTCCCCAACAAAAAATAATGCAAAAGCTGTACAATTTTTCCTTCTTCAGCAAACTTGCATATCCACAAGATGAACAGTATTGATTCTGCACCAAAGATAAAGCTCTGTATGAAAAGGAATACTTCCTGGGAACCTGCAAAAAGTTACCATATAGCAGGATTATAACAAAGGAAATAGCACAGCTGTTTTTCAGTAATTATCATCACCAGATCCATTTTGCAGGCACTGAATTCTACATTATTCTTGCCACAGTTAGAAAAGGAGCTACAGCTGCAGCAGAGGATGACCAGCCATTTACATATTAATATTCTGCCTCCAGCCTGTTGTTTTAATGACAGAATTTTCACTGAACCTGGAGCTGAGGGCTACTCAGTACTTAGTTTATCTTAATTATTTTAACAGGCCCACTTCTTAGTTTGTTTACTGGGTCTAGGTTACTGGAAAACAAGAAAATTATTCACAAAGGATTTTTACAGGCCAGATCTGTTACCATCTCAGTCCATTAAGGTGATTCAGCTATATCTTGTTAATTAAGAGTCTGCAAGATTTTACTTCAGTTTAACTTTTGTGGAAGTTTGCAGCTGATATAGCTATGTCTGCATAATATACTTTATTTAAGCTACTGTTTAACCTGTTTAAAGCATCTTGCTCTAGCACTTCATAGTGCACATTATAATTCATATGTACACTACTAAAATCATATTCTTCTGAAGCTCTTCCCAATCACGAATAAAAAGCAAAAATATTTTTCTGGTTCAGCCATCAAAGCAAGAAGTGGAAAAAAGACTTTGACTCAACACTAAACTATTGGCTTTCAATTTAAAAATTATTTTATATAGAGCATGTTCAAATATTTGTTTGACGAGTGGGACAGTGAGAGTCACTCTGGGTGATTTCAGGTCTCACTTGTAAAGGAAGCTATCTGGCCTCTTGCATGTTGCAATAAATGCTTTTGTATTATTGTACAGTGAAAATGCTACGTCAGGAGGAGTCAGCACACAACATCCTAGAGTTGAGCAACAAGGGCTGTTCCAAGACGTGAGAACCACTGTTCTGATTTAGGATCACCTTAGATTTAAATCTTCTTCAACTAAATCCCAAGCAAGCCCACTGGAGTATGGGGTATTAACGAAGAAAAGGAAGGCATCACCTCCTTCTTTATTCTTGCAAGTGGTATCTAAGTTCCTTTCTGAATCAAATCCCTAATGCTGAAATACTCATGTCTGGAAAATATCAGAACTATTCCTTCTTGTCAGCATTTCTATTTCTTCTTTTAGTTTTGTTTGTTTATTTCAGCCGACATAATTTGCTGAATTAATCTTAGATTCAAGACCTGTTCTGACCAGCTGAATATGGCCTATTTATTATTGAAGGAAGTAAGCAAACAAGGTGCAATTCTGCTCTGGGTAAAGGCATTTTATAGGTACTGTATGTATAAAAAGGTTAAGAAACCTCACAGGGACCATGAGATGAGCTGTCCCTTCAGCGTGACATATAGCCAACTTTAACAGCATACTTAGAACTACTGGAGAATGAAATTCATCTCCGTGTAGAAAATTGCACTTAAACCTTCAAAATAAAGCTTGAAGTGAGACATAAATGGTTGTCTATATCTTTTCCTGGCTTTTGAATGGAGCCGAATTTTCTCCCAAGAGGTTACGATAAATACAAATACTTTTCTGAAAAACTGCAGAAATGCAGCAGGTAAGTAGAAAAATATTTGTTTTAATGAAGACTTTGAAACAGGTGCTGTGAATTCCTCTGAAGCCTGCCCATTTGCAGAAGGGCCCTTAGTGTACAGGATACTTTCTGGTAAGTGTATTCATGCTGCACATCCTCACTGCTTGGTAGGCATAGCCATAAAAACTGTGGATTTTTTTGTATTTACTCCAGAGCATTTGTTTTTTGAATGCATTTGAACGCTTAAGTGCCAGTGAGTAGAATTATAGCATCCAAAAACTATCATATGCACATGAAATAGGGTTACCTGTGCTACTTCAAACAAACATGCTTCAAGAGAGATTCATAATTTGGTTTAATTGAAAAATGTATGCTAACTTTGCTGGACATAAAACCATAATCAATGCTTTTGGTAGGGCATTATTAAAAGATTCACAGATGTTCTAACAGTAAGATCCAGTTTTTAATCCAATCAGCATGAAAGCACATTTTTTTCAAGGATTTTAATGTGAAAATAATGTTGCCATGGAGCAGCACAAAATAGAATTTTTCCCACATGACATCAAGCGCCTATTAAAATCCAGTTTTGTTAGGTGCTGAGTAGTCTCATGAGAGCTGAAGTTGCCTCTGTGTTTTGCACAAAGGTTCACAGTCTATAGCAGCAGGATCAAACGGAAGGGAAAAATTACAAAGATAAGAGAAAAAGAAGAAATATATTACTCTTGCGTTCTGCCTTAAAGATATTTGCTATCAATGTTGACAGTGTTGCAATGAAATGAAATCTATTCTACGATGTCGTATTCTCAAAACAAATACATACTGATATTTTCTTCATATAAAGAGTATATGCTTACCTAGCAGAATTGGTGTTGTAAAAGGAGTAACTTCCAAGGCACAGGGAGGTTGTGTTCTTCCTAGATCACTCTGAATGTACACAACAATCTGAACTGTCAGTCTCAGTAGGCAGGCAATGAAAAAGCACTGAAGCCACTGCTCCACTGGTAAGGAAATTACTAATGTCTGTGTGCAAGGACAGCAGTGCTTCTTCACCTCTCTCTGAAGAAGGACACCCCACCTGCCACGACACATCAGGCAGCAAGCAAACTACTCCAGCATAAACCACCACCAAATGGGCACTTACCAGCAGAGTGCAGAACACATAAAGAATTTGTGGGACTGCTGAGGGGACAGAATGCCTGCAAGGAAACATGAGCATATTTGAAAAGGAGGCAGGAAGAGGAAGAAGGGAAAGGACAAGATCAACAAGGTCAGAGGTGCAAGAGAAGAGACGTTTGTAGCTTCATCTGTAGTACCTTTAAGATTCTTCCTACCAAATTCAGGGGGACCAAAATGTTTCCTGGTCTTTTTAAAGATAAACTGGAATAAATTTGAAGCTGTGAGACAAGCCTCATCCCAAAATCACTCTGATATACTAGTAAACTCTAAAAGGAGGAAAATCAGGTTCCGAATTAATTAAAAGCTCCAGGTACCCTGCCTTCAATACACTGAATGAGCCATCCTCACTATCCTGTGGCCGCAGG
Source organism: Aegotheles bennettii (assembly GCA_013398125.1). Classification (NCBI taxonomy): domain Eukaryota; kingdom Metazoa; phylum Chordata; class Aves; order Caprimulgiformes; family Aegothelidae; genus Aegotheles; species Aegotheles bennettii. The sequence continues at coordinate 308,053 of VZRW01012354.1, forward strand.
ACAAGCGACAGAGATGCTGGCATATTCAGAGGATTCCAGCCACGCATAACATACACCTGCGACTCCTTATCCTGTGGCTGACTCAAGACTAATTTCTGAACTACTGGGTGACGCTGTCAGGACTTCACAAAACATTGCACTGTAGGAAAGCAATTTTTTAAAACAAAGATGGAGCTCAAGAGGAAGAAACCCTGAGGACAAATTATTTGAAATATTTCAGCACCCCACTATATTAATTTCATTATGAAGTTCACAAACCACTTTTGATGGAGTAACCAAAGGTGCAAAAGACATGCTTCATTATTAAATTTTAAAGCTTTAATTATAAAAATGTCTGACCAGTTCTAACTGGCACCTTTACGTTTATGATAATGAGAACAAGAAGCAAGGGGACTCGAGACTGAACTACTTGTTCATTCCTTTAGATCAGCCCTTTGGATAAAGGCAAAGGCATAAATCTTGTAATTAGGAGAGAGTTTGAACTGCCAGAGTTTGAACTAGACAAACCAGATTTGTCTTGTGCATAAGCAGGGGCTTTTAACCTCGGTATGATAGTTCAGACACACGTTCATTAATGTCTGTCTAGATCTACAATATGGATATTTCTTTACACATCTGTGTCTTTCATTCTCTAGTCACAGGCTTTGAAAAGTAGCTTTTTTTGGCTTGCCACCTGCCTTCTCATCCATTCAGGAAACTAATGCCAACTTTCATGTAGAGGGCTGGCACATAGTCTGTGGACTATTTGAAGCAGAAAGGAAACTCAGATGATACACAGTCCTTGTACTAATCCTCCAAACACACACAACATCTATCCCTTGTGACTACATTCAAGTGAATACTAAGAACTATTCAATGTGGAATAAGTGGAATTCAGGAATGTAGTAGCAGTCACAGCAGGTGTGGCCACAGGCCTTTCCTGCCAGAATCCTCTCTATGACAGGGGCCAGAATGGGATGCTTAGGAAAGAGAACAAGAACAGAGTTAACATGTAGCAATGCTGTCTCAAAGTACCATACTAGCCTAGCCATCAGTGATTTACAGCTTCCTGAACCACTGATGATGCACTTTTATTTACTAGTCCATGCATTTGTCCTGTCACTTTTGGAGCTTGCACAAACTGGTCAGGTACAGAAGGACACTTCCCTCAGGCAGGCTTAATTTTACTAATTTCTGCTGTCTAGATCCTGGATGTCTAGTCTAAGCCATTTTTTCTGTGTTTTGTCTATCAGCTAAGAGAAGCAGGATTTGCAGAGGGCAATTCCACTCATCCCAAGATTGAGTATTAAGACATGGGGGATAAATTGCCTCCTGGAGATGCTGTTTCTTCCTCCATTAACTTAGGAGGGAGCCTGATGAATACCCAGCTTCTGAAAACTATAGTTCGGTGAAACAGATTTATTGTTGAAACTGTGCCTGTGGAATGCAAAGATACCATTGCCATAAAAGGCTGATCCAAGAAACCCAGAAAACTGCATTAAAAGGGACCTTAAAAGAGTCCCCTTTAACTATACATACAGATATTCTCTGGCCTCTGATCTGAGCGATCCCAGTGCCCTTTAGGACAGAGTGACTACTGGAATGACCTATTCACAGTATGTAGTCCTCTAATAAAGCTCACAGCTGTGACAAAGGAAACTGAAATTAGTACAGTATTTGACAACATACTTGACATTTCCAAGAGCACACACTATCTAACAATAACAACAACAATAACAATACTAAAATGTTTCGAAAAGCTGAATCTGATTATGTAGTGAACTGTTAAACTAGAATCTGAGCATAATTTTTAAAGGGGTGAGATAATTAAGCAAATGTTCAAGAAAGAGTATTATAAGAATGTCAAATGTCACTGTTATCCATTTACTTGATAAAACAAGTACTCTGTTGATTAAATTTTATTGCTCTCACTGCTTCCTGCTTTAAAGATTAAAACATCAGAATCAATTCTAAGACACCAGGTTTGTTAGAAAGGGAGGGGAGGGTGCCTTTGGCAGCAGAAGTCCTCAGACAAATTCTGAGCCACTCTGGAGCGTCAGTAACACCTTCTGCCTTTCACATGTCTTAGTTTTGCTGCCTGTGCTGGACAAATGGGTAGAGACCACAGTTTTGTTTCCATCAGACTTCCTTTTGGTAAATCTAGTCCACTCCCGATCACCAGCTACTCAACAACTGCAGTCCTCACTGGCTACAAAAGCTGACCGCTGCAGAGAGCGGGATGAAGACGACTTCACAGACACTCTGCTTTTCTGTAGAACCAGCTATCACCTGGTTTTAAGCAAACACCCAAAAGTCATTACCATTTGTGCTCCAATTGGATTCACCATGGCATTTCCATCCCAGTGTAACTTTACCGTATGTCAGCAGAAACCTGGAGTGACACAGGAGTTATTCCAGCCCTGGCTATTTGGAGCTCCTCAGAGATGAGCCGTGTGTGTTACAGTAGGTCCCACTTATGTCAGAGGGAAACCTTGTGATTTGCAGCTCATGCCAGAATTTGGAGAAGTCAGCTGGCCTGCTGCCTTCAGTCTGTATTACACTACTGCTGGCTCTAGTATGAAACTGCCTCATCAGTTTTAGAAATCCCTCTGTTTCTCCACAGGGCTGTTTCCACATCTTGCTAATCATGGGTAGAAACAACAGCTACTGTGTCTGCCACCACATCCAGCAAGTACTTTCTCCAGTCTTCTGGCACGATTACTCAGTGCCACCACTGAGCCATCCCCTGCATGGTGTGGAAGGGTGCTGCCACACTGCATGGTCTTCTAGCTTTTTGGCTCAAACTTTCAGTAGACTAGGAGCAACTTTAAGCATATCAAGTGTCTTCTTGCATTTCCATCTATAATGGAAAAGTGGAGACTGTGCAGCAGTGTGGGCTAAATACCAGCAACTACAATACTAATACCTGTGGGGATGCCTGGAGAGATAAAATGAGTGTGAGGAAGAGTAGGGAGAAAGTAGGAGCTCTTTCAATCACACCTTCTTTTGATATATACAGATGTACGGGAATAGGAGCTGAAGAATGTTCAATCTGACATCTCAGTATTACAGAACATCTGCCAAAGGACAGTGAATATCATTATCTCTATTCTGCCACACAGTTTGCCCTTTGCAGCACAATTCAAAAACCCCTGAAGACTTGGGCCAGAGTTTTCAGAAATAGAAACCTAAAGTTAGAGCTACATTTAGACACTGGCATCAAATGGTCAGTGGTGGCTGCTGCATGCTCCAAAGCTTTCACAGTCAGCCTGTCCATGTCTCAACACAAACTTGGCTGCTCAGGTCTGCACTTCTATTTCTGAAACTCGTGTGGTGAGCCCACTTCCATCACATGGCAAATCCCAGCCCTGCCTGCTCATTAGCTTCTGATTCAGTATCCTGCCAACCAGCCTTATGTTCAGACAAGCTACACACAATTCCTTCAGAGCCTGCTATCACCTTTCACTGTCATTTTAGCAGCTGGGCAGATTAACATTCAGAAGGCACAAACAACTACATTTTGCTTCATTACTTTTAAGTAATAAATAAAATGGATTCTGAAAGTTCTCTCAACCTGTTCCTCACTCTTTATTGCTTCAGTATACTAAACCACAGTGTCCCAACCAAGGCATATTTCTCTTACATTCAGCTTACTTCACTGTGAAATAACTCAATTCAGCAAGTGGTTTTGAAATATACACCGAAGGTAGTGTAAAACAGCACCCTTATCAAGTGTGGAAGAAGAAATGTAGTTCATAAACAGACCAAAAAGTATATTTAAAACAGCTTCTAATGAATTCCAGGGACATGAGAGTCTGAGGTAGGCAACATACCCCCGACATCAGCATCAACTTTCAAAAAAAAATCACATTGTCCATGAGTCACATATTTCACTGCGCCTCTGAAGAAATGTTAAATCAATAAAATACCTAAAGGTTGCCGACGAATCAGTGTTCTATAAAAAGCCAACCATTATTGCTGAGGGGCAACATAAGAGCTGAAGAAATATTTGCAAGGAAAAGGCCATCCCTCCCACCACAGCCCATTCATATTCAGTCATCTGACACATTCCAGAGGACACCAGTGAACAAGCACTGGGAGCTGGAATCATATCAGCCCGCTCACTTCGCTTCAGCAGCTTTCCTTGATGATGAAGGATATCTCACACTGTCAGTGTGATTTCTCCTCCCTGAGCCTGATTTTTAGGAACATAATGAAAACCTCAGCTTGCAATGGCAACATGCTCACCAATTAATATTTGCAGTGCATCAGTATCCATTTTTCCAGATTACGTGTTCTATATCCAACCTTTAAAAGGCCAATAATGATTCATACCTTGTAATTGTGAAATGGGGTCTGGGCACTTTTTAATGACCCAAGGTAGACCTCTGTTTTTGTTGTTTATGTGTGTACCACAGGGATGCAATCTTCTTGCTGAGGAAAATATACAGAGAAGAATAAAATACGCTGTGAAAGCAAGCTTTGATATTTCACTGTGAATCCAGAAATTTAGCTAATTGGTGTCATAAAAGGCTTTTGACTCTTGTTTCCTTTGTATGCCAACATCTATCTTATTAGATGCATTAAAGTAAGTGGAGTCCTTAGAAAATCAGACTACCATACTCATCTGCCTCAGTTTTCACAGTAGTAAAAATGCATGCAGGTGTCTACTTTCTGAACTCCTGCAAAGCACTTTGATCATTTTAGGCTTGCAATTTTAAGAGAGCAAAGCAGTCTAAAAGCCAACCCAGTATTGATGGGGAGGCTAAGCACTACTGGAATTGAAATTATTTTAATTTCTTGCAAAAGCTGGGACTAGAACACGTCTCCTGATGTCAACATTATACAAAGCCCTCTCTTTTCAGTCACGGTAGCATACAACTCTGCAGTAGTTTCAGAAAACAATAATTAGTTCCAGAAGAAGTGTGTATTACATATATTATTGTCTTGGTAACAGACTCTTCTATCCCGCTTTCCTGTTGCTGAAAATACAAGTTATCCACAACCATGCTTTCAATATCCATTTAATATTTGCAAATAGGGTGTCTTTGACAAACAGAGGTTTTGGCTAGGTTTCAATGAGCACTGTGTTCAGTGCTATTACCTACAGCACCACAGCGCTCTGGAGATATATCCTCTCACTGTTGCCATCAACATAAATACAAAAAAGAGGTCTTATTCTCCTCACAGTCATCCTCCTGCAAGCTTCATTGTTTGAAAAAGCCAATCTCACCCACATTTCATTACTCTCCTCAAAGAATTTGCCAGTTCAGGGGAATGTCTGGTAGCCTTTAGGCTTTGTACTTGTCTTACTTTAAAATGTTGTTTAAATTTCCTTTTCCTTAAATCCTTACGTCTCTTCCCCTATACACTTCCATCCTGGATTCATTTCCAACAAGTGTTTGTTTAGAGATATAGGCATTTAGAATGCCAAAGGTACTTACCTTTCAAGATGACTTTGTGGGTGGCCAAATGTACAACAAAATTGTTTTCATTTTATAGAAATGCAGCCCAGAAAGACTTCCAGATTCCAAAATGTTTACCATCACATGTATGTCAATGTTGTGCTTGCTGCTACGTGTTTATAAAAAGCTCACTTTCACCTCCCAGTTCTGTAGAACAACTACTTACATCACATTTTTCTTCTCTGATAAATTCTCTTGATCCTCACAGTTTATGGGTTAGAAATCTTTTCCATTTCTTCATATCTTTCCTAAGTTAGACTTTGAGATACTGGGCAATGAGTAGCAGTGTCAGACAGCATACTACTCGTGTCTTTCCTTGTAAATACATCAGACATTTCCATTTAGCATTGCAATTATTTTTATCCCTTTGAAATCATCCTTTTGATTCCAATTGCATTCTATAATTTGCCCGAGTAAAGCATTTATTTTATAATAATTTTAAACAAGTCTCTGTAAAACAGTAATCCTTTTAGCACCAATATTAAAAATAAAAAAAATCCCCTTCTACACAGTATTTTTTGTCATTAAACTGAATCCCTTTTGTACAGCACTGAAATCTTGTTCGTATTCAAATCTGACATAAGTGGCATAAGTGGGAGGGATGACGAGCCAAATTCAGTCCATGTATCTTTTCAACCACGGGGAGATTAAACCCAAAATGAATTAGGCCTAAGTAAGGCTTTACTGCAGGAATGGCAAAGCAGAGAATCTCAAATACAGAGTGCGTTGCATAGGAGTGAACATTTACAAAATATCAACAAATACGGAGAACCACTTTCCTTTTCACAAATTCTGATTCCCAGGATGCCATCACCAACACCAACTCGCTAAGTTTAAAGTGTTCTTGTCAGATCCTCATCAAGTGTAATGGTTATATCCTTCAGCCATCAGAGTCATTAGTATTAGCACAATATCATGGTCCCACAAAATAACTATGGATTAGTTTCCCTTTTTCAACAATTACCAGGTTCTAAAATGAGCACAGATCATACCTGGAGTGGATTTTCATCACTCAAATTTCCGTGGAGCACATCTTGTGGTTTTCACTCTAGTAGAAGGTGAAAGTGATGGGCAGCACCTTAAAAATTGTCTTATAGATGAACAATGCCTATAAGTAAAAGCACCTAGCATCAGGGTGAGTCTTGCCACTGATTTCCAAAGCTTCTAGACACACCCTAAAATGTAGACTGAACATATTCCCATTTCTTCCTCATGAGCCCCATTAATGTTAGGCACAGCATGACTCCTGTTTGAATGTTAAATGGAGGCTGAGAAAAGCAGCTGGTTCTTTGTTACTGTTATGCTAAGGGTACTGCAGGGAAAAGACAGTTAAGGATCTAGCTAAAACCACATTTCTGCAGTAAAAAAAATGAGATGGTGGTAAAATGTGTGCAACTTTTAGAGCATTATTTGTGTTTCTTCAGGCTTGGCATATTGTATTGTAGTGCTATCACCTCTCTGCCTGAAGTGTGTCGAATCTAAAGTATATGGGTTTTGAAAGAAACTGACTGCTAAAAATATATAAAAGGTGCAATGTTTAAACAGTTGACAACTATACCTACAAGACCTTTTCAATGAAATATTATGGCACATATCTCCAATCTTTTTCTCCCAGCACTATTCAAATTTTTAAACCTGTCTCTGATTATTTGAATTGGAGCTAAGAATGTAAAGGATGATCAGCTAGAGCTGCTTTAGCCACCTTCTCAGTAGGTGTAAATTGAGGTAACCCTATTGCATTTTTTAGGCTGAGGTTTGCTTTCTGTCTCCAGAAGAATGCTGCTCTTGCAGGTGATGACTCAGAAACCTGCTCTGATATTGGGACCAAGGAAAATAAGACTAGGCAGAGTTCACCATTGCCAACTGCCTAGGACAGTCAAACTTTGCACCGTACTCCAGGAATGAACTACCTGAGCTCACACTGCTTTACTGGACAAGCAGCTACCACTGGACTCTTTCATTAGATCCTTCTGATGGGAGCATAAAGAATTAAGTGTCCCAGTGCCTTCAATCAAGCAAGATCAGAAGGAGGAAACTTAAGGTCACATTACACTTGGACTTCTCTGCTAAGCACAGCCAATGGTGTCAGTCACATTCAGTTTCAAATGAAGTTGTGTCAGAGCTCAAGTCATTGAGCTCTTTCAACCACTCTTCTTAATTTTGCTTTCAGGTATGGTGGAGTTTGTTGAAAACCTCTGGCCACTGTGGTATAGAATAATGCACTGTAGTTTACCATTTCATTTTAAATCTCAGCTGAAAACAGCTGATCCCCAAGCCTATAACACTGACTGTCTCTTTCTGCTCTTATTTATCTCAGTAGTTGTATTATTTAACTTTGTGAAGCATATTGGAATACAATTTATCTGGAGAACACTATGAAAGCGCAAAATGAAGTGATACTCTTAAATCAGATTTCACTGATTGTTTTGAAAAGCTTCCAAAAATTCTCACCTGATGCTTCCCATACAGTTATTCTTTATGAATCTATTCCATAACATGACATGGAAGGAATTTTAGGCTTCAGCCCTTCTACTTTCTGACTCTGGCAGCTTCTGAAAATCTTTCAGATCAAAGAATAGATGACAGTTTAGCATCTTTGTAATGATACGTTTTTAAAAGGTATAGCTAGTGCAAGAAGTTACATCTACCTTTCTGCATCGGTGCATCTTTCAAAATAAGTAAGATTCCCTGTTGCTGCAGGCTTGACTGGTCAGATAATCGACTGCAGTGAGATATGTTCTGAGTCAAACACTGAAACATGGATAAAATTAATGTTGGGAGAAAAATGACATGAAAAGTAAAATTACGTGGAATAATTGTAATGCAACTATGTAATTCACTTCTAAATTGTGAGAAAAATGAGAAAAGTGTTAATCTTTTAATATTTAATGGGCCAGAATAATCCCTGGTTTATATAGTCTGTTAGAATCTAACAGAAATGTGAAAAAAATCTTATGAAGACCATCTGAGCAAGTTGCAGAACTTGGTTGAAAGTTACATCGTTACTACACAATACTACAGGATGTTTTTCCTAGAATGTAGAAAAGGACATATTTTATAAAGACATTCTGCTATTACAAGGCTTTCATATTTAGGAAATTCCAGCCAGTCAATTCCTGCCTGGTGGAGATAGGATCTCTATTTGGCTCCTGACTGCTGGGTAATGTGCAACTATTTCTGTCACTGTTCTGCAATGTTTTCCTTCCTATTCTTCAGACACCGGGTCAATTTAAATTGAAGATCTCCCAAACCCAGAACTGTAACTTTCTGCATGGATTTACAGTAACCGGTTTGCTGGTGTGCTCACTACCATTTGATCTCCAGCAGGAAAAATAAAACAGGAGAAATATGGAAAACTGTCATTAGTTGCTTCAGCAATGTGTGTGCATGATGAGTAACTGCACTGATGAGTAGACCTTGGACTAGGAGACACTGTTTACATGTCAGTGACCCAGAACAGTCTCAGTATCCCACCCTTGCCCACAGTATCCCATAGCTGTGCCACAGCAAGTCAGGCTGCCCAGAAATTCTGGCTGGTTTTCACAGAATTACAGAATTCTAGGGGTTGGAAGGGACCTCGAAAGATCATCTAGTCCAACCCCCCTGCCAGAGCAGGGTCACCTAGAGTACATCACACAGGAGTGCATCCAGGCGGGTTTTGAATGTCTCCAGTGAAGGAGACTCCACAACCTCTCTGGGCAGCCTGTTCCAGTGCTCTGTCACTCTCACAGTGAAAAAATTTCTCCTGATATTCACATGGAACCTCCTATGTTCCAGTTTGCAACCATTGCCCCTTGTCCTATCATTGGTCATTACTGTAAAAAGCTTTGCTCCATTGTCCTGAGTCAAGTTGAAGGAGATCAAATTGCAATACACAGTCATGATACCAGATTTAAGAACCTTCTGATTGACCATTGTCATCAGTAGCTTCTCTGATATATAGCTAGACAAAGATTTCAAAATCTTAAAAGGAGCGAAGGGTCTTATTTGAATATTTTTTCTGGGAAGGACAAATGCAAATTAATGAGTCATGGCTTCAATTAACATCAAATGCACTCTAATGGCCAGCTTCATTCTGTCTGATTCATCATTTTAAGCTACATGTAATTAATAACTAGGTATTCACTAGTGCAGTCATTCAACTTGCAGAGTTCCTACACTGATTTAGAACATGAAAGCACTCTAAGCCCATGACTGTCATGACACACAAAGACTCAAGGTTTATAGATACAAAGAGGATGCTCACTGCATTCCCAAACAGGCCTGTCCAAAAAGATGTGGCCATGATAGGTATTTGATGAAACTAGCCTTAATTTGAGTAAATAAGACTCTCTGCAAGACGCATACAACAATGAAATGCCATAAATAGAAAGACAATATGATCTACATGAAGAAGTGTTCTCATTTCAGAAAAACAATATATAATTAATCAATACATCTTTGATCCTACAATTCCCTTTAAGTAGGGTTTTGGCATCGACAGACAAGGACATTAGCACTGTTATTACACTATTTCCTCTTAGCAATGAACTGATGATTTTTTACTAATTGTTAATGAACTTGAAGATATTAAAAGCCATAAGATTCCCCTTTATTAATTCCAGCATCAAGTCCAATGACTGTGTGCAATCAAACTAGAACAAATATTTCTAAAGAAAACATTGAATCCTGATCTTAAAAACTAAGAATTGTCAAGGACCCACCACTATTCTACATAAATGGTTTCAATGATTAATCATCTTCTTTGTTAGAAAGGTGTACCTGATTTCTCTGAATCCCAGTGTCCACCATCATGGGTAACAGCTACAAAGTTATCCTTTTGGATCCTTCCAGGTGTAAACACAGAGCTATAGCAGGAAAAACAACTGATGTCAGGAACTGGACAAAACAGATCCCCACATCGCTTACAGCTTTTATTTATACCCTGAACTGGAGGGTATTTACACCAGATTGAACCAGACACTAAAGGTTTCCATGTCATTAGAGATGTGACTGTGAAATCAGTTACTATAATCTTTTTTCCTTCATGAAGATATTTTTCTGCCCTGAGCAACAAAACAGAATGACTGCAAAACTCCATTTTTATTTTATTTTTAACCAACAATTATTCAGTAAAATGGGACAAAGCTGAACACAGCACTGGAGTACCAGAGTGTTATCAAGCAAAAATTCAGAGGTTCTCAACAAGGAAAAAGTCTGATTCAGCAACAAGCCCAGATCTGAACGGATTCTGAGAATGCTACTGCCTTGTGAGCTAAAATACAACACTACGAAATAATATACATATGTATTTTATATCACATCACAGTACTTTACAGAGCTATTCAGCCAAATTATCTGCCAATTTTAATTCACAGCATAGTCTGCAGTAAAGATATGCAAGCTTCCGCCAGCAGATACCATAGCTAATCTTCTAGAACCAAACAGAGATTAAAATACTTCCAGGTACTGCATTAACACTGAAAATTATCATTCATATATTTTACCAATCTTAAAATTCTCAAGCATTATTTGTCAGTCTGGATTTAAACTCCGAGAAGCCAAAGACATTCCTGAAAAGCAACAGGCACTCATGGAAAAAGAGAATGGTCAATGCAGAGTCAAAAAATTGCCAGCTCATCCTGGGCTGATGCTGTAGTTGACAGGGAATATCAAACGTGTTGGAAAACTGCAAGGCTCACTTCCTCTTTGCTGAGCATCTTCTTACTCAATGGCCAGCTAAAGGCATGCTGGCATTTCTTCATTAGCACTGCTGACAAGTAGCTTCTGCTTGGGGCCAGGGGACAGAGTTGTACAGGATTGTGTTAAGGAACAAGAACCATTTAGATCAGGGTGCCAAGTCAGGATAATTCTACAAATCACTGATTTTATCTCAGCTGGCCAAAGTATTTGAAACAGACTCCAACACTCACATTTATTCAGTCAGTTTCCTCACACATTTCTGAAGTATTCATATGATAGGAAGACTGCAAATAGTCACTATGAAATTTAAACCAAGCACTACTCCCCCTCAGCTCCTTACAACCTTCATCCCCCTTTTTATCCTTCTCAAATATGCAGAATTTATAGCAATCTGTTTAAACAGATTAATTCCTTTATTTTGTCTTAGAAAAAGATGAGGTGATGTATGCAATCAAAATAGTCTTCATTTTCCAGGAACAATAAAGCCAGTCTACCTGGGTTTGCATTCCTTTGCTTGTATAAGGTCCAGAGGTACCTTGCTTTCTTCCACATTTGGCATGAAGATTCTTATGCATCCAAAATTTTATCAACAGATGAGACATGGACAGCAAGAAATTGTTTGTGGCTAAATCCTGCTAAGATCTCTGCTGCTAGGCAACCTGCCTTAAGCAGAGTGTGAATAAGGTCAGTCAAGTTTGTAGTTCAATGGGATACACATTCTGTGAGCGAAATTTGGCTGCAGACTTGATCTCACTTTTGACTCCACATTTTCCCTTACTCAGCATCTCTCACTCTCTGTACCTGGTCAGCTTTTTATCTGTTTTGAAATACAGCAAAGATGAAGCATCTCTTTACACAGACTGATGCTCTGACCAATACAGCCATCATGGGAGAGATTGGTTATTGCAGTGCACTTAAGCCTGGAAGCCTGCTAAATGTTCTGCTCCCCACCATCAGCATACTGAAAATCATAGAATTATTTTGGTTGGAAAAGACCTTTAGATCACCAAGTCCAACCATTAATCCAGCACTGCCAAGTCCACCACTACGCCATGTTCCTAAGCACCACATCTACACATCTTTTAAATACTTCCAGGGATGGTGACCAATTCACTTCCCTGGGCAGCCTGTGCCAGTGCCTGACAATCCTTTCAGTGAGGAAATTTTTCCTAATATCCAATCAAAACCTCCAACAGCACAACTTGAGGCCATTTCCTCTTGTTCTATTATCTGTTACTTGGGAGAAGAAACCAATCCCCACCTCACTACAACCTCCTTTCAGGTAGTTGTAGAATATATGGTGCTAATCCTCAGCACATGCTGGGACAAGGCAGGCAAAATATGCTAAGTACAAAATATGCTAAGTACAAATAAGATGTCAGTGACATTTATCAGGTTACCTCCCTCACAACAGGTCGCATCCAAGGGCAGGTTGGGGAAAGCCACCCAGTACAGCAGCAAAGCCTCGCTGCTTTTTCTCCAGTCCTCTGTCTGGTGCACAGGACCACGGTGACTGCGGGAATCTAGAACTTGGTGCAAGGAATACATGCAGCACCACTGCCACAGCAGAGACATGGTAGAAGCAGTGAAAGGAGGGATTTACTGATGGTAAATAACTCACAGGCCAAGAGACAAGTAATTTCCTAGTAACTTTGTATTAAGGGCCCAGATTCACCCCAGGTAACCTCAGATGCTCCACTGAGGCTGACTCTGTACTTATCCTTCAGGGGGAGGGAAGTTGTTCTGGGCTGCTCTGATGAAGCAGGGTGAATAAGGAACATGGAGCCCTTTCTTGATAGTCAACTGATAGCACTGCAAGGGTTGCACTGTAGTTTGCTGCAGCCTTATTCAGCAGTGACATGATGGCTCTGCTAGCAGCAGTTGCAGTAGTGTCTGTTTGACTTCCTGGAATAGCTAAGGACCAGCATTCCACTGTATTAGAAAAAAAAAAATGTATAGATAACAGTTTCCAGTTTATACATCTAGTTTTCCAAAACACAATTGTCCTGAAGATATGGATGGTTAGGAATAATGGATTATCTGTCAAAACTAGCCAAAATCTTCTTTGTTTTGATACTGGATCTAGAGGTATATTAAGCAACGAAGACACACCATATGAAAATATATATATATGGCCGAATACTAATCCTAACTACTGTGTGGTGAAATTGATCAAGAAGGCTTTTGATCTAACTTTAAAATAACTCGAGCCGGGCAGCATGTCTATGCATTTTAAATAGGCTGAATGCATAGTAGCATTTTTTTTCATTATTTCTTATATGCAATACAGGTGAATTAAGCACATTCAGAATACACCATTTCTTTTTGCCTGATCTCACAGAACATTTCCACCTCATATTATGCTATGCATATTATGTTTGAAGTTTTATTCAGATCTCCGTTTTTTCACACTTTCAACAGAATTAGCTGCCATGTTCATGTTTAAAATAAATCTGGCCATGAAATCTCTAGTTAAAAAACACTAGCCATCCTCATTATAAAGCTGTACCTGGTAGACTTTCATATGAAAAGGGCTTCCTGAAAGACTGTAGAGAGAATACAGATGACAATTAATGTAGTTTGCAAAGCAGGAACAAGTGTAAGAAATTACATACATAATAGCCCTCCTTCTTCGATGGCCAAAACACTCACTGTTACAGGTGAGTATCTGAAATGTTTATGTAGTCATACAACACAATTTTAGCCAGTGACTCCATGCTATTTAAACTACAACATTACAGGGAAGAGGGGTTTTTTACTACCAGATGGTTGTTGATCCAGCTGTGGTAGCCTAGACACGTGCTGACATCTAGTGGTCCTTCAGAGAATAAATATGGTCCAAATGTTTATTAATTAGCAATGAAGAATAATCAACTCTGATTCAAAAAAGTATTTTCCCCCTTCTCTTCCATTTTTTCCCCACAGTGCATTTAGTAGTGTTTACAGACAGCTGAGCTCTAGTGATTATTGTCCTTTTCGGTATTTGTTCAAGCTGAGGTTTTCTAAAGCACTTTTCCCATTGATATCATGCTGAGTCCTTTGGGAAAATCCACCTGGAGGCATTTCTTGACTGACAATCATCATGGTATTTAAACAGAGATATTAAAATTGAAAAAGAAATAGATAGGAATACAGTTCTGAATGTCTGGAGCCACATTATGATCTGTATTACACTTGATTTCATCAGAGACCCCTTAAGCTATTCCTACTAAATTCAGATCAAAATTAGGCCTTAAACTGTTATTTACCTATTAATGTAAGAAAATTACTACAAATAGCCTTTAAATGATAATTTAGTTTACTACTATATTGAAAATATCTTATCATATTATAGACCCCAATGAATATTTATGAGATGACAGTCAAAACTCTACTTAGAATGCCACTTTCCACAGCATTTACTCCATCTTCATTTAGCACATATTTTTCATTCATTTGCAAAGCCATGCATGTAATGCACCACTACTTAGGATAACTAAATTGGGAAGAAAACATTAGAGCTTTAGTCACTGACTCAAAGTAGACTGAAAGAGAAAACAAAACCAGAAAAATCAGCTGCCTTTCAGAAGAACTGATTCAGGAAACCAAAAACTGCTGGTTAGGTTACAGTTGATTTTAAAGGACCCACCACTGAGAAAGGTTTTTATGACTTGACAAATAAGGTAACTGGAGGGTTTATACGGATGCATCTGGTCCAAGAACCCCAGTCTCCAATAAATCATATTCAAACACCCAAAAGGCAGCCTGTAACACCTCTAAGGGGTCTCCAAGGCCATCTTTTAACCTGCTTTGATTTCCAGGAGATAATCTTTCAGGCTAAAACAATAGGTTATCACAGAAGATCCCAGGTCAGAGAAAGGGAGAAGAATGAGTGCTGAACTATCACTGAAGAGATTTATTTTGAAGGAACAAAATGGAAGTTGATCAGAAAATGGCCTGGTAGCTTGTGTTCATATGCATTCACTGTTTCACACAAAGATCACCAGCACACCCTTAGTGTTTAGGACATGTATCCACCAGGATCCCCACCAACCCAGTGTGCTCAATTCCTCATGAACAGGTTTTACTTATCACCCTTGCATGATGTTCATTTTGGAGGTATTACAAACCAAGTGGCTGCTCAGCTGATACCATATAAAAAAAAATCTTTCCACAAAATGTTATTTTTCATTTTTTTCGCCTCAATGCAAGACATGCTTGTGATTTATTGGCTGTAGCAAAGCACAAAGCCATAATTTTCTTTTATTGAACACACTCTGGGTAGCCATCACTCTGCAGAAATGCAGGTGGTCATCTTATTCTTATTCTTAGTGACAGGATGAATGCCACAACTCTGCTGATAAAGACAGCAAAGCAGTCATTTATAATAGTAAAAGGAGCATTCAATTTAATATCTCTGTTAACTGCACATAGCTCGGCATTATGGACACGGCTTTTATAGGATCTTGCTCTGCTAATACTTTAGAACTTTACAGTATTAAGGCAAATTTGCAGAGCACATATGCTAGCATTCAGGTGTAATTTCTGTGCTTAAAACACATGAAACAGAACTATACCGTGCAGAAAAAGTTGGCCCCCAACTGAACTCTGATCATAGCCAGTTTTTATTGTGCAGTTTAATAATCCATCTCTCTCGTCCCTTACTTCACACTTTTTTTTTCAGGGGCATCCACACTGCAGATGAAGTGTTGGATCTGGATCAGAACATATGAGCTTGAGTGAATATATTTCTTTAACTAGTTCATTGTCAATGGAGTTGAGATGGCTTGCAGCTTCCTATCCACCTAAGAAAACGTGGATTTAGGGAATTGCTGGGGGCAGCATAATGTGCAAAGCACTTTCCCTGTTCTGGGGTGCAAAGAGTGGCAGTGAATAATTCATGGCACCTAGTGAGTGCCCAGAGACATGTCCTGTTATGACCAGTAAGTTTGTGGAGAAAGAAAATATGGTGTTGAATATTAAACAGAAAGGATCAGGTTTTTTTTAATAAGCACCCTGCCTGATCCTGCCGAAGGACCTCCATACAGACCTTAACAGCTGAATCCTCAATGTGTCTCATTCATCACAGAACTGGCTACCGCTGCAGCAACAGCACTTGAAGAATAATTCAAAGAAACAAAACACAGATGCAAGTCAAATCCAGGGGATTATAGTATTTAACAGTTTAGAATGAGGGGAGCTTTCCCTAGCATATTCAGTGAAAGGATTCAGAACAAAACTACATCCAACATCTGCTAATGCCACATTTTAGTATTGCCTCTTCAATCAGAGTAAATTATATAGCTTAAGTGTTCATATCACAAACTAATCTCTCCTGAATCAGATCTGCATATTGGTTGCTTGAAATCAGCTTAATATAGTCATAATTGTACAAGACATGAATACCATTTTTCATAATAATTAGGTAGTCATGTTGCCTTTTCTCCCAATTTATCTAAATGTTCTTATGTACTTTAGCAGTTAGTTGTTAAATTTTATCCATACAACATCTCTCAACTACTCCACTGGTCGGTCTGTAGTATCTTCTGCTTAAGGCAGCAAACCTGTGTAAAGTATAGGTGTTCAATGTGCAGTGTAGTACATTTGAATGAATTGGAACTCTGTTCCAGCAAGTGCACGGAAAGGAAACACATAAGATATTTCCTACTTTGGAAAACTTCAGTGTGCTTGGTTCCCCTCACCAAGCCATCAGATCATTTCCTTGCAAGCTGAGAAAGGGCCAGGATCTTGCTGTGCAAGGGCCATGGAACCTTGCAAAGGAACTGCATTGTGCTGAAACTACCCAAGTGTTACGATGCTCTTCCATGGCACAGTTTGATCGCCTCATTTGCTACAAATTAAGACCCCAAAAGTGACAAGGAGATAATTACTCTGACCTCTGCTTGTTGGAAGTTGATAGAGAGTTGATGGCAGTAACACGAACTGTCCTCATGTTTCGTTTGCTGATGTGCTGTAAACCTTTGACTTGCTGCCAAAATTTAAGGCTGCCTTATGAGATAATCCCAGCTAAGAAGTTCAGTTTATATGCATCTTCATGCCCTTCTGCTGGAGACAGGGGCATGATGCAGTTAGCTAAGAAAAGAAACACCAGAACTCCTGCGCTATGAATAATGATCTTGAATAAGTTCTTGGATTTGCAAAATTATGATTATTTACCCTCATATTAAATTTATAAAATACTGCTCCTCTGCTGGAGTCTCTAAATCCCTGATTAGACCACCACCAATTCCCTTAGCATTTCCTGCTGGTTTTAATTGCCTATCGCCATCTTACAAGGCTATTTTCCCTAGAGAAAAAAAATTCTGAAACAAAACAGAAACTCTGCATTTAGAAACAAACAGTTACAGCTGCACTCAGGAAGGATATGAGAATTGGCTTGCAATAATAACTTTAAAGATACTGTGAATGCTTTATTAATCCATGCTGTTGACAGCTTTGAATGCCAAATTATGTGTTACACTGAGTCATGAAACTATCCCATGAGGTATTAAGTCCACCTTGAGACAGCAGTGAAGCCAAAGCTTTGATCCTCAAGGCTGACTTGAGTAAATCATTATTTTTCAACTATTTAATCCCTCATGCATCCATAAGACATAAGAAATTTAAGTCTAATGCATTACTAAAATTATTACTTCAGAATTCAATCCAACTTCTACTGCAAATAAAGTCAGAGATCCCAAGGGCTCCAGAGAATAGAACTAGTCCTGCTCTACTGCAATTCTTCATTGAACTGAAGAAACGACAGAAACAGTATGTCATCAGGAACCATAATTTTACCTTTTTTGGATATGTTTTTCCCCTATTACTGTATTTCAGTCTAGCTTTTTCTGGAGCACAAGGAGAGAGAGTCTGGAGGTTGTAAATTTCAGTTCTTGCTCCCACACCAGTTCATGAGATTCCAGCAGTGAGCACCTTGACCTGCCCACTTTACCACCTTTGTTTGGCTACTAGAAAATGACCACAGATAACACACTTCATACCAGGCAGCATCATACATCAACTCAGATATATACTAATCTGAGGATTTGGACTTCATCCATATCACTAAATAAAGCTCCAGGCTCCAAGTGCCATTTCCCAGCCACTCTACATAGTGTTTGGCCCAGGGTTTCCCTTTGATCCCCTGTGGTCACCTCATAGTCTGAACGCACAAACACTATTTCATTGCATGTTATTCTCAGTTCAGAGCATTTTGAATAATGTAATTGCTGGGTCACAACTCATCAAAATAACATTTTATCAGGACAAGATTGAGGCTATAGGTTGCACGCTCTGCGGTATAGCAGAAGCCTTGTAGATGCAAAGCATCCTAGACTATTGCTTGAGGGTGGGGAAAACAAACCTGGTCCTGAAAACACAAAAGAGTGCCAGGCTGCAGAACAAGTATTAAGGATGAGGGACAGTCAGCAGCCTCAGGAATTCGCTCCCTGGCCCTAGCATCTTCTGCAGTGTAGACACAGACATGGACCTCTCGTTGGCCAGCTGCCCCTGTCCATACTATATGTTCCCTGCCCCTACAGAATGTACAGGATTGCCTCAGGCTGCTCTTCCCTGTAGACACACCTCTTGTGAAGCCGAACGCTCAGTTCCTGCCTATAATGCAATGATAATAACATTTACCCAATTATTTTCTGTAAAGTTCACCTTATCAAAGCCAATACACTACTCACTGTATTGAAAAAATATACCTTTTTTTGTGAATACATACCCTGAATAAAGAGAGTAAACAGAGAGATGTTTTATATCACTGCAGCTGCAGAGTGTACCTGAGTCAGGCAGTCATCTGCCAAGTGCTGTAAAACACATCCAGTCCTGAAACTGCCCCATCTATTAACCTATAGTTCAAAATCAAAGGCCAAATGAGCCCCTTCTGGAAATAATAGTGTCTGAGTATTACTGCAGCATTCTGCTCTCTCTGCAGTTCCTGGAAGGACAGATTGGAGAGGGAGCCGGGGATGCTCAGCTGCAGATTGCTCCTGCAGACACTGCCCACAGAAAGTGTCCCCAGCAAAACTAAAAGGAGCCGTACATGACTGAGCAGAAACCCCACACACTTCTTGCTTGGCTGACCTAAATGGCCGTTGATTTTCATGGTGGTGCCATAACCCAAGCATGATTCCAAAGTGAGCCTTATTCTGTACAACATGTGATGTCCTGGAAGAAAGCCTGGCACTGCAGTCTCAAGCTTACAATGCTACCAGGAGTTAACAAATCTCTGTGGACTTGACAACATCTTTTGAAAACAGATTTCTTACTGCTCAGAAAATCATAGAATGGTTTAGGTTGGAAGGGACCCTAAAGATCACCCAGTCCCAACCCCCTGCCATGGGCAGGGACACCTCCCACCAGACCAGGCTGCTCCAAGCCCCATCCAGCCTGGCCTTGAGCACTGCCAGGGAGGGGGCAGCCACAGCTCCTCTGGGCAACCTGTGCCAGTGTCTCACCACTCTCACAGGAAAGAATTTCTTCCTAATATCCAGTCTAAACCTACCTGCTCGGGTGCCCCTAAGCTTGGGCACCACCCCGCACGGCACCATCGCACCTCGCCCCGGCCTTGGCTCAGCCGCCACCTCGCCACTGATCGCGCTGCTTTTCCCGCGCTTAAATCTCCCGCGCGGCTCCTGGCCACGCCCCCCGCGCCTGATTGGCTGCCGAGGACCCCCGGGTCCCGCCGGGGCTCGGGCAGCGACTCGGCCGCCGCCGGGCGCGGGAACCCCCCCAGACCTGGGCTCACCTCGGTCCCCGCCGCTGCTGCCGCTGCCGCTGCCTCGCCGACATCACGTGCTTAGTGTGAAAGGGATTGATAAAACAATTCCTTCCTTTGCCTGCTCTGCGCTTTGCAACTCTTTTCAAAAACCTCCTTTCTGGAAAAAATGAGCTGAAATGCAGATGACGCCTTTCTCCTTACCAGAGGCATATACTGCACAGCTGTGCCAGCGAACCTGCCTTCTAAACAGCATTAAAAAATGACAATCAGCTGGGTGTTTCAGATTTTTGTTCTTGCTCTTGGGAAAGCTAGATGAAAGGACAGGGATAGGGATAAAAAAAAAGAGTCGAATTTACTGGCACAGAACACCGTATCTCATCAGTGACCACTGTCTCCACTTAGTACTGCTCACATGGCAAGGGCAACAAGTCACAGAATCACAGAATAGCTGGAGTTGGAAGGGACCTGAAAGGTCAATTAGTCCAACCCCCCTGCCACAGGCAGGGACATCCCCCACTAGACCAGGTTGCTCAGAGCTCCCCATCTAACCTGTCCTTAAACATCCCCAGGGAGAGGGAATCCACCGCATCTCTGGGCAACCTGGTCCAGTGTTTTACCACCTCCATGGTGAAAAACTTCTTTCTTATATCTAACCTAAATCTGCCTTCCTTCAGTTTAAAACCGTTACCCTCGTCCTATCACAACAGGCTCTGCTAAAAGGCTTGTCCGTCCTTCTTACAGGCCCCCTTTAGGTATTGAAAGGTAGTAATGAGGTCTCCTCGGAGCCTCCTCCAGGCTGAACAACCCCAGCTCTCTCAGCCTTTCCTCACAGGATAGGTGTTTCAGGCCCCTGATGGTTTTTGCGGCCCTTCTCTGTACTCATTCCAACAGCTCCATGTCCTTCCTGTGCTGACGGCTCCAGAGCTGGACACAGCACTTTAGGAGGAGTCTTACCAGAGCAGAGTAGAGAGGCAGAATCACCTCCCTCGGCCTGCTGGTCACAGCTTTTTGATGCAGCCTAGGATACGGTTGGCCTTCTGGGCTGTGAAGTCAAACTCAAATCAAGCAATGGAAAGCAAGGAAAGTGTGCTTCCACCTACCACCCTGGAAAAAAAGTGACTGCTGACCCTCTGGGATATGTCCAGCAAATAGCATCTCCTTACAACAAACTTGTTTACATAAGCTGCAAAAAATAACAGTTCTACCACCACCGAAAAAACAACCCACAACAGAGGGAAATAGCGGACACCCTCTCATGCACAAAGTTCTCAGTGAGCAGTTTGGTGTGCTTGCTTTTAGATGCTTCTGATGCTGTGTATCTCCCTGTCTACTTGGGACAGAATCTAATTTCTACCATAGAAGACATTTGGGTACAATAAGACACACATTTTCATGAGCTGCTGTCAGTTGATCCTTCTATCACTAACTTCTCCTGCAGAAAGTGTGGAATTCAGTGCTAATAACAGTTCTGACAACATCATTTCAGTGCATTGCAGACCTTCAAGCTTAGACTTCTGTAGCTTAGGAGCACCATGCAGACTAGCTTGGCAACAGAGGATTAACAACGTGACCTCCGAATCACATTTGCTTGGCTAACGGACTGAGGGATAAGAGGGAGACAAGAATCACAGCTCTCCAGAAGTTTGACATGATGAATTTCCATAGTGTTATTTAAAAATTTCCATTGGTGTTATTAAAAAGAAAAAAATAGAAACAGAAAAGAAAACGCAGAGAAACTGTCCTTTGGCAGTTAAAATGAGCCATAAAATAATTGCTAATGAAGAATTCACGTACTATGAATACAGAATTAGCAACTGCAAGTCTTATAAGAGAATCAATTAAGATCAGCATAATGGTAGCAATATACAAATCGATATTGACAAAAAATTATCTTCGACAGTTTATTATTAAAAATAATGTGTTACTAATATTACTTCAGAAAACTTTCTTGAAATGTTTCTAGGTATGCATTTTTACGTTATCTGGGTATTTATAAGTCCTTATCACTATAGAATATGAGCACCTTACAACTTCACAAGGAAGTTCCACGCTTTTCATTTACTTTTCTTCAAGGATGAAAAACAGTCAAAATTCTCTGTTTTTGATATAGCTCTACATACTCATTGAAGTGTTTAACATGATCCTAATCTTCCTGGTGTAATAATGTCAGTCACAAGCTTCACTATTTTACAAGAAAAAATAGGAAATGCACAACCAACAACTCTTGAAGCCAATTGAGAGAAATAAATGTGGCTCTAGACTCTATTTACACTTATAAACTCTCCCACAAACACAGCAAGAAGCAAGATGAATGTGACTTAGAAATTAGTACATGCTATTTATATAAAGAAACCTGTTAGATATGCAAAACCTTCATCCTACTGCATTCTATGCAGAAAGGGACACAGCAACTTGCCATCCAAAACAGTGCCTTGAAACTGCAGGCAACTATGGGATTTTTGGAATCTAGCAAGGTTGTAAAAGCCAGTTTATTAGGAAAGACAAGTGTGCAGTTACTGTAAGAGTCAGACAAGCTACAGATAGACAGCCATATAAAGCCCAACTGCAGCCACATGCTGAATGGAGACAACTGAATACTGGTGAGATGTTTTTTCTCCTATTGGGTAAATGTCAATGATACCAGCAACACAATTGAAGAGGACTGAAAGAACAGGATTTAGTATCAACCAGAACATCTATATTCTGTCTCAGAAAGAATAAACCATAGACAAGTGACAAGATTTCATAATAATTTCATAATTAGAAGTTGTGAGCATGGGCAGTGGGCAATAATATTAAAATCCTCTTAATTCCCTTATTGTCTTACTATCCCTACTTCCCATGCAATGCTGCTTACTTGAGATACCCCCTCCTTACAGTCTTTGTCTTTTGCCATTCCTTCTCATAACAAATGCTTCAGTCTTTTAAAATGCTCAGAATACAACCTGAGCTAAGAAATTAAACAGGAGTACCTTGGGTAACAAAGGACAAGTGAGAACCCAGAGGCAGAGAAACAGTGGAATAATGGAAAAAACACTGGCCATGGAATAGAAAAATGGGAAGTGGGTGAGCATATCCCTCTCCTAAAAATCCATGCATTTCTCAGCATCTTCTTCAATTCAGATTGCCTCTGTCTGCTCTTTCCATATATTAAAGTATAGGCTCACTCTACCATCACTTTCATGAACCTTCTCAAAGCCACAGTAGCTTCTAGCCTTTGTAGTATGCTGCTGCTTAGAAAACAAATGTACTACATCACGTTACTTGGAAGATCAGAGAGAAACAGGGTAAAAAGGGACATTCTTCACATCAATATTTGGTCAGCTGAAGCTGCATGCAGAAAGGCAAAAAAAAATATGAAACACTGACTTGTTAATTTTAAACCATTACAGAAATGAATATGGAATTATAAATTTGCTTTGCTGACTTGAATAGATAAATACACAAATCACACTGTCCTTTCAAAGCCACCCCATATATAAAATCAGACTCACAGATGCATTGATGTGCCTTATTCAGAATCAGTAAATAATTTAGTAATGATGCATTCTGAGGTGTGCAAGCTCTGTAATAGACTGTGTACAGAAACACTGTAATACCCTTTTAAGCAGTCTGTGAGCCCTTTAATGATCTTCTCTCTTATTCTGTGTCTGGAATGCTCATGAGAGCAGCTGCATACAAAAGGAACTAGCCTTCACCTGCTCTGTATACAATTAATACATACATTTATTGGTTATTTGGTTAAATAGCTTACTATAATTATGCATATAGGCAAAAAACTGTCCCGTTTGTGCAAGTCTTTATCAAGCTTATGCGTAAAGAGACAACTATATTATCCTAATTTAACAGAATAGATATAA
Organism: Aegotheles bennettii; assembly: GCA_013398125.1. NCBI lineage: Eukaryota > Metazoa > Chordata > Aves > Caprimulgiformes > Aegothelidae > Aegotheles > Aegotheles bennettii. The sequence goes on from VZRW01012354.1 coordinate 331,746, forward strand.
TATAATTATTAATATATGGTAATTATAGTTAATATAATTTATATCATATTTATTGGATACTGAGGGAGCTAGCAGAGAAGCTTGCCAAGCCACTCTCTGTTATTTTACAACAATCCTGGTTAAGTGGGCCATGTCTTAAGTGGGTTAAGGTCCCAGAGGTTTGGAGACTGGCAAATGTGAAAACTATTTACAAGAAGGGC
>VZRW01012354.1:332020-348253 GCA_013398125.1 Aegotheles bennettii
CAGGGAAGGTTATGGAACAGATCATCTTAAGTGTGATCATGCAGCACATGTGAGACAACTGGGGGGTCAGGCCCAGTCAGCATGGGTTTACGAAGGGCAGGTAAAACTGGCTGCTCATGGCCTGGATGGGTGTACTCTTCACTGCATCAAAAACTGGCAGGACGGCTGAGCACAAAGAGTGGTGGTAAATGGAGTCACATCCAGTTGGCAACTGGTCACCAGTAGTGTCCTTTAGGGCTCTGTACTAGGGCCAGTTCTGTTCAATATCTTTATCGATGATCTGGATGAAGACATCGAGTGCACCCTCAGTAAATTTGTGGGTAACTCTAAGTTGGGTGGGAGTGTTGATCTGCCTGAGGGTAGGAAGGCTCTGCAGAGGGAGCTGGACAGGCTGGATCAATGGGCTGAGGCCAATTGTATGAGATTCAACAAGGCTGAGTGTTGGGTCCTGCACTTATGTCTCAACATCCTCATACAATGCTACAGGCTTGGGGATGAGTGGCTGGAGAGCTGCCTGGCAGAAAAGGACCGTCCCTGGAAGTGTTCAAAAAACATGTAGATGTGGCCCTTAGGGACATAGTTTAGTGGTAGACCTGACAGTCCTGCGTCACTGGTTGGACTGAAAGATCTTGGAGGTCTTTTCCAACCAAAACAATTCTATGATTCTATGATTCTATTATGTTGCAAGTATACATATAAATACAGTATCACCCAGTTTCAGACTTCAGTGTTTCCTTTGAGCTGCTCATATTTCCTTGGAAAGGGTGTTCCTGAGGCTGCTTTAAACTACAGTCTCAGGTTCTGCACCTTGACTCTCCACACACTTTTGCATCTTAAGCAGCCCATGGGATTTCGCAATCTGAGAAGAGTCAACATGTATAGTTAAAAGGCAGCTCAAGATAAATTGGGCTTTCTGCTTAATTATAGAGTAGTACGAAATCATTCTACATGCCATGCAAGTACAGACAAGTACAAGTTTAGCAGAATATGTTATCATCCTTCGACTACAAAAGAATGGCATGATGGAGGATGGCCAAGTCTCTAGTTCATTGATGGATGAGCAGAAACAAAGTATGGCATCTTTTGACACACAGGAGATACACATTCTTCAGGGCACTGTGTAGGTATTCTAACATGTACAATAGAAACATATCTGATACAACATGAGTACATGTGAGGTTTGTGGTCTACAGATTACATTTAGGCAATCAGATATAGAAGCAAAGTAAAGTTGGGTTTGTGGTATCTTGGAATCATGTTCTGCAAACTGTGTATTTGAACTTGAAGCTTCTAATGCAGTATTAGCGTATTTCTTGTTTCAAAGCAAGACATGACCTGTAACTGATAACATTCAGGAGACATTTATACACCCACTTGCAAGATGCAGAGATAAAACTTATACAAATATAATACAGCTTTTAAGATTCTAATAAGTATAGATCTCAAAATTGAGTGCTGAAGAAAAGAGACATATGGATAAGAGAGAATAATTTCTTTCAAATGCCATAATCCTTATACTGGAATGAAAATATTGCATGCGGTCTGTGCAAGATACTAAATTCATACTATTTTATATATGCACAAATATTTCATCACCTTGTTGATTTAAAAGATTTCTGCCTTTTCACATTTCCCAATTATTAAAGTGAATCAATTACTTATGAAAGGTTACACTTTGGTACTTTCCACATGAGGCCAAGGACTGCCTCCTTTACTTTGTTAGGCATTTTTATTTGGTCCTGGGTGGCCCAAAAAACAGCAGTCACTGGGGCTAGATCTAAGCTAGGGAACATCTTCACAAGCTGGGATGTCTCTGTGGTGCATCCTGGCAGTAAGTCCCAGTCTGAATACAGGTGAAGGACACAGGTATTTTGTTCCCTCTCTTGCTGCAGTTCAGATTCTAGCCCTGGGTGGGTGCAGATGCCTGATCAGCAGAGTAAGACGTGCTGCCCCAAAGTGAGCTGCTAGAACAGCATTTAGAGAATATAGAAAAATTCCCAAACTATCATATCAACCTGCCACAACTTTGGCACAGAGACAGTATTGTAAGAGACATATTCGAACTCCAGCTATATTCATCCTTTAGCTGTTTTGCTTACAATTTCCACAAAACTGATAGTCTTACTATCACATTTTTTTTCATTAGTAGATAGACTGATACCGTATCAGTCACCTACCAGGTATCAGACTAACAATTTCTACTGGCATGGGCCACCTTTTAACTGGCTTTAATATGAATGTCTCTGGTATTATATGCAACAGCGCATACCCAAAGCACAGCTTCATTAGATCCCAAACTATACCCCAAAGATACATTTAGGATCTCAGCAAAAAATGCAGTCGCTTCAGAAAGAGAAGATACATTGCCATGGTAGGAAATACAATAGAGACAATGCTGAGAAAAGGAGAAAAGAAGTCGGTAGGGTTAAATTAAAAGTTCAGTCCAAATGCTTAGTCCAAACTGAATGCAGTTGTCTGTCAGACAAAGAGCATAGTTCCCAATACTGTCAGTCATTTAAAGTAGAAAACTACAAAGTTGCTTTTTGAACCGGTCAGAGCCCAGGAGACTTCACATAAAATGAAAAGTGGAATGAAGAAATGCCAAGGAGGCAGTGAACTGTTTAAAGATCTTTCTGTTAAAAAAGAAAAAAAAAAAAGAGAGAGCGAGATCAAGAGAGAGAGACAGATTGAGAGAGATCTTTTAAGCTATAAAAAAAAAGTCGGAAAAGAAATATAATTTAAAATAATTTCTTATTTGCAAACATTCCAATTTGTCTTGAGCACAAGGTAATCTCCTAAGTACTGTCAAATAGAGCTCACCAGTGAAAGCACTTTCCCAAGTTTTATTGCAATTCCTTAAATTTTATGGAGGCAGTTAAAAGGGATGTGAAGCAAAGAAGGTATTCTCTTAGCCTTTTATGACAAGCCTCACAAATTGTTTTATTCTAAGGAAATAGCTGTACCTATTTCCTACTGTATACAATAATGATGCCTAGGAAATAGTTACTTCAGTAAAATCAATTGTAAACCAGGATTCTTTTTATTTTATATCTGAATTGGTCTCCAAAGATATTGCCAGCATTAAATTCCTGACATTTCTTGGCCATGTAGAAAATTAGTGATGGGTAGGCATATCGTGCTGCTGTACCTCTAGAATTACTACAAAATACTTAGCAGGACTAGGAGAAAATGAATTTTAGGGTGAAAAAAAGCTATTTAATTCAGAAACATATTCAGAGGAATAGCTTGGGTTTTGGAGGAATGATTTAAGATTCCGTCTTTCCTTTGTATTTAGCTAGTCGTTAGAGGGAAAAATGTTTCTGGAATATATTTATGGAACATAAAATCAAAGCAGAGGTGAATAGTAAATCCAAACAAACAGTGAAAGCATTTGCTATTCAGCTCTGTATCTCTGTGAGGAAGAGTCACTCATTATTCCAGGATGTGTATGCCAGATGAATGTTAATCTTTGTCTTGTTAAGATACCTGGCCAAATTTTCTTACAGGTGCCCCAAATACTACACTTCTAATTTGCAGACACAGCATTGTACACAGGCATTCAGACAAGGATTTCTGGATGGTCAAACAAAGAAGATGCTAACTTCTGCTGAACCTCAGCAAGAAGTGGATGGCAGATCCAGTCTGGGGACACAGGCAAACCTGAAAGTTGATATTTTGGTGGCACATGACAACAAAACATTCGAGAGATCACAATTGAAAAAGTGCCTGTACACTTCAGCATTAGCCTTTCAAAGTTTCACGATCACTTCTCCTATAATCACACAACAGCTATCTATATTCTAATTGGGTCTCTTTAGCTTGGAGTAAAGGAGACTGAGGGGTGACCTCATCCATGTTTACAAATATGTAAAGGGTGAGGGTCAGGACGATGGAGCCAAGCTTTTTACAGTAATGACCAATGATAGGACAAGGGGCAATGGATGCAAACTGGAGCATAGGAGGTTCCATGTGAATATCAGGAAAAACTTTTTCACTGTGAGAGTGACAGAGCACTGGAACAGGCTGCCCAGAGAGGTTGTGGAGTCTCCTTGGCTGGAGACATTCAAAACCCGCCTGGATGCGTTCCTGTGTGATGTACTGTAGGTGACCCTGCTCTGGCAGGGGGGTTGGACTAGATGATCTTTCAAGGTCCCTTCCAACCCCTAGGATTCTGTGATTCTGTGATTCTGTGAATTAGCTATTTAAAAAAATGCATCAATCTTCATGAAGGTATATTTTTTGGAAAGTGAAATTTGTATCTAGATATAGCACTTCACCTCAGAAACAGAGTAAATTTCTCAGTTGTAGCAGTGATATTGATTCCAGGACACAAGAATGGAAAGAACAGCTGCACCATGCTGGATCTCTGCCATACCATCAATTCTGCCACTGGCCCATACTAATCTGCCCAGAGCAGAGTGGAAGAAAATAAGTATTTATCCACAATACTGCCTCAGCTTCCTGCAGTTTACTGAGGCAGAGGTAAGAGCTTTCTGTTAAGCAGCACTCAGTGGATTTTCTTCCATGAATCTGTCAACTGCTCCATAAAAACATAAAAATTTTCAGCATCTTGTGATAACTTTCTTGACTGAACTACGCATTACACATAAAATTGCCTCTTTTTGTTGTGAAACTAAGACCTTCTAATTTAATTTGTGGTCTCCTATGTTTTGCACTGGAAAGGACAATGGAGAGTTTCTTTATTCACCTTCTTTAAGTCAGGCTTTATGGACTTCTTAACTTGTACCTTAGTCAACTTTTCTCCAAGCTAACAGTGTTAGCATACTTAACTTCATATTATTGAAATTTTTCAATACCCATTATTATCTCTGTTATTCATCTCTCTAACTTTTTAAGTTATTTTATATTTTATTTGAGATGGAGGAACCAGAACCGTTTAAAGCATTCAAGATCCAAGCCTAATGTGGATTTATACAGTGGTATAATAGTGTTTCCTCAAAATTGTAAAGACAACTTCCTTTCATCATATAAAAATATAGAGATAAAGCATCAGGACTTAGATTCAGTGTCTATAAGTGGATTTAGTCATTATTTTAAAATATCCTTTCTGTCCCAAGGGCAATCTTATTTTCATATATATCTAGAAGAACTTACAAATCACTACAATACAATAACTAACAGCATTGCTTCCTGTTTTATTCATAAGGCAGAATCACAGTCCTTCAGCTAACTTACTAATTCTGTCAAATCATTAAGTGATGAGATAACACAATGGTCAGCACATTAGAAGGACCCAGATAAAATCAGGCAGAAAACTGCAATAACTTAACTTACTCTTCACCTGTCCAGTGCTGAGGTCAAACATGGGACTGGCATGAACAACTGCTTCTCCTTTCAAGGAAATAGAGTTAATCAAGTTATTCCAAGTTTGCAACGTCCACCAATACATTTTCCTTGCATTGAAGCCCTGCACCAGACAGGTGGCAAAAACTGTGTGAAGTTCTCAATGCAGTTCTTTCAGGTATTTGCATAATAGAAAAAAATGTTATATGACTGTGGTAGCCTGTGCTCCGTAGCAGCTTCTGGCTAACAGCAGAGCAGGTAATGCTCCATGCTGAGGTGGCTTGGCTGTGAAATTCCCCGTGACAACCCGGTGAAAGCTGCTGTATTTCCTCTACCAAGTCAGGTGGCAGAAAACTACATCTTCGTCTTTGAATGGTGTAAAAATGTTATAAGGTTGAATGGAATATTCTATTTCATAAGCAAAAGATGTGTAAGTGAAGTGATACACTGAGGCAGAGTGCAGCTTCTCTCCGCTGCATCCCTTCCTCCCAGTGAATTGTCTGCTTAATTGTGTGTTGACAGGTCTTTTCAGACTGAAATGGGGACAAGACAAAGTTGTTCCCTCTTCTTTAACATCTTCTTTTAGTCATCCAGTCATCTTTAACATCACAGTTTTAGTCATCATTCCCTCTTCTTTAACATCTTCTTTTAGTTAGCAAACCACAGGAGGAATAACCAAGAGACTTCAGGCTTTACAGCTAGAAGAAAAAGACAGAAGAGTTTCACTGATATACACCTACAGATGGTGTTCACACATTTATAACACATGCAGACTTAGGCTGTCAACTGGTCTGCAAGAAATAACAGCAGACCCTGATGTTCCAGGTTGCAAGGTCAGCCAACAAATATCCTGGGAACTACTCCTCAACACTGCAGAAAATCAAAGGGAAAATTAACTAGCATTTTTCAGCTCCTGTGAGCTGTTCAAAATTGGTTTATGTAGGGATGTACATAATTCCTTCTTATAAAGAATATATCGTGCCAATTTCTCACCAACACTATACAAACTGAGACAAGAAGCAAGTACCTGGAACTAGATATATATCACTTGACTGAGCAGACTAAATGCAATAAAACTGAACTGACTCCCAGGAGTATTTTAGTTATTGTCTATACCACCTTCAACCACTTCTCAGTCTTTCTTCCAAGAATTTAAAATAAAGTTCAAGGCTTTATGGATCTTAAATATATATATATATATATAAATAAAAATTTAGATTAGCACTATCAGAATGTTTTCTAGAGAGAGGAATGTTAGGATGTGTTGCAGGATGGTCTCACTCAGATGTCTAACAAATAAGGTCTTATTTTTGGTTAAAGCATTTTACTGGAGCTGAGGATACTTATGTTCAACCAGCAGTACTGCCATTAGCTTCCTGCACCACCTAAAGCTAGTAGGTAAATTACTCTTCAGTTCTTGACAGTGAAGACAATAATAGTTGATTTTCCCCAATTCTGCTATTTAAACAGGAAATTGTCTGATGCAGAGACTCTTTCTACCCTCATGTATATACAGCATCCATCACAAAATAACTCTGATCATCTGTGCTGCTGTAATAGGAGTAATTGTAGATATTATTTCCTCCAGGTATTTCTCTATTCTTTGAAAGTAAACTCCTGGATCTACAGAATGGCTATGTAGTTGCCACTAGAGGCAGGGTAAAGCTGTGCATAAAAAGAGATGCCCTGAGGTAATATGAGTATGAAGATATTTATATATTCAAGTTTTACATGACTGGAACAGGTCTTGGCAAGACATTCCAGTTCATTTAAACACAGAATTAGCCCCGATTAGCAGTCAACTTGTTAACAAATACTACCTAAATAATTAAGTTATTCTGTAAATTACCTGTAATAAGAACAGTTGTAGCTAAGACAACAAGATGCAGCAACAGTAGAGAAAGACTCCCTTCAAATGGTAATTATTTTATGAAAGCATGAATCACAAAGGTATCACAGTTACATGGGATTTATCCCTCCTGGGTTTTTTTATATAATTACTATGCATTAAAAACAGAAACCAAATTAAAATTTACCCTCTGCTTAAAGTGTAGTCCTTGTCCTCTATTTTTCGCCCTTCTATAAAGTACAGTCAACCAATGCTCTTGTTGAACCTAAAAAAAAATATTTAAGAAAATATTATTCTGAATGTTAACTATTACAAAATAAACTCTTGCAAATCAACAAAACAGAGCAGTGAAAAGTGTTCAAAAGACTGACCCGTCACTGTCTCCTGGATGTAGAAAATTCAATACATGAGCTAAAGTATCTGCGATAAAAGATGGGGAAAAAAAAAAAAAAAAAAAGAAAGGAAAAATTAATTCTTAAAACATATCAGCACGATTTTAAGTATGACTCAGCTGCATTTAATTTTCTTCTCTTTGGAAGGCCAGTTCCTTTCAAATCTCTGAAAAGTCAGATGGTCAAGTAGTATAAAATCCTGTCATCTATATTTAAAGTGCTCAGAAAATTGCCTGTATAGACATTCTCGTCATCAGCACAAGCTTGCAGGGCTCTGGAATGTATCTATCTGCAACATCATTCAAAACCAAAGAGAAAACAAAAAGGTGAAGAAGAAAAATACAAGATGTAAAATTATTTTTAAAACTGTATATGATAGTGTATGATTTAATAATGCCAACAATTTGCAAGAGTTTCATGAGTACTTTGATTCCTACAGAAGAATCACAGTATTTTGACTAACTTAGAGAACTGAAATTAAAATGTACCTGATAGTTTATCAGAGAAATCATGTTTGTCAAGGATGCAATATATGATTGATGACTGACCTTTATATTTTTAATGATCTTTAGTTCTGCTGATTCATTTCAGAAACCTAGTATCAACCATACTTGTAGAAAATCTTTTCCTTGTGAATTATCACTAGCTATTACCAAAATCTGGATCTGGAGAATTTTATCCCATTGCTTCAGCTGCTTTTCAACTTCTATGTGTTGGCTCTTTCACCAGAAATTATATAAGATACAAAACTGATCTGAAAAGTGTAAGGCCACACCTTGTTTTCTGAAACTATTCCTTAAATAAGTCTTTACTAGGATATCCTATGTGATGCAAGTTTATGATACTACTTTATACTGTAAGTTGTGAAGTGAACTTTAGTGTTCAAGTGCTGCTTCTGTATCCTATTAAAGGCAATGCTTGGAATGCGAACAAAATTGTGGTCTGTCGCTACAAAATAACATTGTATTATCAAGTAATATCTGGCAAGATGAAGCGGTTGGATGGAGATGTAAACACTTTTGATATTCATCCAAAGTAAAGAAAATCGTATCTGCTCTGACTGGTTGAAAATTGTTTTTAGCAATTTATCAGACTATCAGTGTCGAAGTTAGTGTTGTGAAGTACAGATTGAGACTGTAAATTTGGTCTGGAAGAAAAACTTTAATTCCAGTATTACAAAAACACAATATTAACATACATTGTTGTAATACTGACATTTGTCAAATTAGTGGTGCCATGAAGTGAGCTTTGAGAGACATTAAAGTGCTGAGAAACTTTTTTAATTACTTCAGTAATAGATGATGCACCAAGTATGCCTGGCAATGAAAGCATACATTATGGAAAGCTGTAACTTGGTGTAAACTAATGTCATTTGTTTCATCTGAATGGCCCTCTCGCTGGAAATAGCTGCCATACGCAATCAAAACTTGCCATCAGAAAAGTTGCTTTAACTGTTACTTATCCTGCTGATCACAGACCTTTTTTTGGACATGAAGCTGTGGTATATATTTATATGAGAAAGTAGTGCAATAGTCTCTGGGCAAACAAGGCACCAGTACAAATGGTGACCTGATAATTAACAGGACAAAAGAATTGCCTGAAACCAAAGGATTAACAATATTAACCCCAAAAAGACCAATTTTTTACACTTTCCTCTGAGTAGGCCATAGCTATATACAAACAGAATTAGGTTTAAATCAGATGATACAATGTTACATGCTTGGTAGGAGAAATAAACTGGGGTCATCATCACAATCAGAGGTTATTTCACATCTCCCACAGTTATGTTTCCTACCGTCTCCTTTGGCCATATACCAAGTTTTTCCTGTTCCTGGTGCTGTTGAAGCAAGCTCTCTGCTATGTTCTCCAGTTGTTCTCACCATCCCTTCCCAGCTTGGCAAACACAGCCACATTCCACAAGTAGCTGAAAATCCATCACTTCACTTTCAGCCTGGTTTAGGTTGCTTTGCCTGCTTGTATCATGACCCTCACTACATCACCCATTAAAATTTCTTTCCATTTAGTGCACTTTTGTGTAGCTTCAGGATTTTTTTTCAGGATTTTATCTCTCTTTGTGAACCCACAACCTCTGGGCTTTTTCCTAATGGTTCTCCATACTCCTTCCCATGCCTAGAATGTGATAGTCCTTCCAGCACCATTTTGATCTTCATAATCCCATTGCAAATATACCTTCTACTGCCATTACCTACCCATTTAATCTGTTTTTTTCTCTCTTCACTACTTACAACAGCACTTATGCATAGAAGACGAGAAAACTAAAATAATACCTTGAAATTAACAGGATATGTTTATTCACCTGCACCATCTATTGTGTTTATATTCCATCCCTTTGGTCTCACCCCTCAAAGTCAGTTTTCATTACATCCTTCTGTTCTGCTACACAAAGATGCAAAGGTCAACTAGAATTCCTCTGTCACAGCTGGTAGCTCACTTTTCACATCCTAATTTGTACTGCTAGACTGCAAACTCATTGAAGCAGGGATTGCCCTTTTTAAATACATTTTAAAGGCCTTTTGGGCTTACTTCCTCTCTCGGTGCCCAGATTCTCTATGCTCTCTAATATCCTGCAGCCCTTCTCTTTTACCTGTGAGATGCTGCAACCCTCAGTGTTACTCCTCAGAAGCACTGAAAACATCATATTTGTTTAGTCCATAAGTAAAAGCTGAAAGAGGATGTCTAGAATCAGGTTCAGGAAAAAAGATTCTAAAACTAAAAGACCAAAAGGAAGGGTAGGTGTCACATGCAAAATTGAGGGCTCTTTTTAAAGCACTGTAGGCATCAGCTAGAACTCTGTAAGAGTTTTTAATTGATTGCTGTGCCCCAAAAGAGACAGAGACTTAAAAAGCTGGGGAAAAAGTCCCTCCCTTTTTAAAAGAAATTGAGCAAGACAAAGGCACTTGTTTATTTGTGCTATCCACCCAATACGATGGAGACCAAGCATTACAGCATACAACAGCTGCAATATTTTAATTATATTTTATTATCGTGCACTATTAATCCATTTCTAACCCAAAGATTCAAAAAATTTTGTAGAGTCACACACACTCCCCTGTCCAAAGCTGGTTAAATCTGTGAGGTAAGACTGGTCCACTAGAATCAGTTATATAACAAACGGATGGTTTGGATGAAATTCTGGCCAACATAAATATGCAAATTTACATCAGAGTTGGAGGCTGGGTTCAATTCCATCACCAATAAGCAATGAGATGATGTGAAATAGATTAAATATCTTCTTGCACCAAATGAGGTGTTGTCATTCTCATGTTTTTCCTTTCACATTTTCACAGGAAACATCTCACAAATTAACAGTTATACAATGATAAAAACATACAAAGGGAAAACAAGTAGAACATGGTTGGTACAGAGAAACATATTGCTCTCAATGTCTCTTATTTTTGAGTTATACTTCTAGGTTTGACATCTTACAATACCCATCAGTGCATTATTTCATAAACAGAGTGAGAACCAGTTCCTCTATATTTGAATTAATTTCTTAGAAACTATTTTGGAGCATAGATTACAACACACTATTTCTTCAAATTAGCCCACAATGTCTTTTAATTTTTGTTAAGATAAAATAGTGCCAAATAGATTTTATTCAACGTGGAAGTCAACTGAGTTCTATCAAGCCTGATGATCATATGAGATCTATAACTTTTACTGGTTCTTATTTCAATTTCTGATCTAAAAATATTGTCTTCGTGAATTCTTATTGTTAACAATGCTTTTTTTTTTTAAAAAAAAAAAAAAGGAGTTTATTTTCAACATGCCTTTAGTGGTAGTGCTCACGTGCACTGCAAGAACCCTAAGCACTCTGAAATCCCCGATTGCTTTTTTCTTTCTAGGCTAGTCCTGTAGAGATGTCTCCAGAAAAGCTGAAGGGTGGTTTAAAAGAGGGGACATTTTTCTCTGTTGTTCAGGCTTTGATTTTTGTCTGCTCAGTAGAATCAGTGATATGCCTTGTTTCATGTATGTTTTGAGAAGTTGGACATCAGAGTTCAGAGTCCAAGCACAAAAGATTAATACAGACTATTTCTATTGAACTCTTTTTGTAGTCACCAAGCACAGAAGTACAGCAGGATGTTTTGTTCTCAACAGTTTTCAGAGCCTGTTAGAGACAAATGTCTCTTTATAGACAAGTATCTACATATGTATTTCAAATTTCAAAATTTCAATATTTTCAATTTTCAAAATATCTAATGCTTTGAGGTGGGTAAAACACCTGACATTTCATGGGGGACTATCCTTTTCCTTTTTCCCCAAATGAAAAAAGCCCCAAAATAATCTTATATACATATATGTATAAGTATTTACTGCAAGAGGACAGCAGGGTATTTGCATGAGAATTTAGTTGATCTTCAGTTTCAGACCGTAGCCTTTTAGTTGTCCTATGTGCTACACAGCACTACACAAAGGGACGCCAAGAGACAACTGATAAACCATCACCAGGTCTAGCGGATCTGGCAATGCATGTATTCTTCTGTTCATTTTGTAGAGGTGGCAGGAGTGACTTCTCTTATTGAATTGGAGATCTATAGAGCATCACCTCAGACTAGAGCAGGGAATTTATTTTTTCCTCTTCTGCCCACTACTTGGCCTGACACTCAACATTGGACTTGACCCAAGACTTTAAAATAGACAACTACTTTTAGCAACAAAGAATGCTCAGATCACCAGGTTCAGAGTAGATTATAGACTAGCAATCAGAGATCAAAAGGAAGAAACCAATAAAATAACTTACTACTCTGCACTACTTTCCAATTTAAATCTGCAGCTCAATACAATTAATTTACCAGAGCATGCAGGGTTGTGACAGATGAGGCAAAATGCCACCAACTCATATACTTGTAGACAGACTCATAGTTAGGAATTCTTAGAAAAATAGTGTCTGAGAAGCAGCAGAAAAATCAAGCATTGGGGATCAGATTTCTCTGTCATGGGAGAGATACTGAAGAAAAGTGGCACAGGAGAAACGTGAAATTACAAACCATGTACTTTACATAATAAAGTCCCATTATTTTCCTAGAGTAAGAATGCCAATCAAAGCTCATTCATCAATGACATATGGCAAGTCAATTGTATTACTTTATTTCTTACGTAATAGAGGTAATACAGGTAAGAAACTGAAAGCTACAGATACATATACCACAGGGTATCTCCTCTGATCCAAATCACCAGAGAGAAATGTGGATGTATTAGCAAAATAAGACATTAGAAGAATCACTATCAGTTCATAAAACCACTTGGCACACCTGCAAGGTTCAAGAGCAGGCAGGAATTTGTGGTCATCAGTGAAACAGAACTCTAGCTTTATTGTTAACGCTCCAGTCCTTCTCTCTATCATATGGGCAGCTCTTTGTTATCCTGCTACCTTCTTCAGTACAGCCAACCTCCTGCCAAGAGAGCTGTGGGGACAAGGCCAGGACCTCTGCCTGAATACAATAAAGGACAACTGGAAAAGTTTTGTCCTGTAGCCTGAAATAGTTCACCCAGGGGAAATAGCCACTGCTCCCACCGATAATGAGGAATTAGTCCTCTCCCAGTCCATCAGACTGAACCAGCCTGTTTCATCTGAAACAAATTCTGAGAATAATCCACTTCAGGAGATACTCTGTGTATGTAGTACTGACAAGTCCACATAGATTTGACTTCCTCCATCCTCTCATGTCATATTTAGGACACACTATGTAAATTCTTTGTGCCATGTTACAAATTGAGAAATGCAATGGTCAGTAACACAGTTCTTATGCTATTTCATGGGATCTAAACTAGGGGGGAAAAAAATCAGAATGTCTCCTGGAATCCAGAAGAGACAGAGGCCAACTGTCCAACAGGACAGGCTAACCATGAGGGCAGCATACTCAAAGTAATCTGTACAATATGGTAAGCCTTCTAAAGTGCTGAAGGAACAGCAAGGCAGTGTTTCCAGCATTTTTAGAGAAGACGCATCATGTACATGATTCCCTGAAAGGCCAGGGCAGACTGTGCAGTCTAGGCCACTGCCTGTTTCTGACAAAGCTTCTCATAGTGTTCACATAACTCATAACATATCAGCACTTCAGGTAGCATCTGGTTGTAATACCCAAACAGGCTTTAGGAAGCAGAAAAGCTACCTCGATGATCCCCATTGTCATTATACATCTCTGCAAGGTCAGGCAAGCACAGCATGATCTAGAGACATTAATTGTGTGCCAGCTGTTCTCTTATTCAAGGAAAATAATCTTGCTTTAATCTTATTTGCAAGAGTCTGATAAAAGAGAACCATTTATCATCCACTTTAAATGAATAAATCTCATTTAAAAATCATTGTGATGCAGCTTATATGTGATCTATATTGTTAACTTATCACTGCAAAAGCTGACAGGCCTAAAATTAGATAGTCCAGCTGCATATGGGCATGAGGAAGTAAGATTGAAGACCACACTGTCCCCCTGCTTCACTCTGCTCTCTGTTGGTCAGGAAGAGTGAAGTCAGAAACCAGTACAGCAGAGAGCGAAATCTTTGCATATTTCATTCCTTTGAAAGGTGTTTCAGTGCCCCCCTGAAACATGAGGAAAAGATGCTGTGGAAGGCAAAACATCACTGAAGAAGTCAGTAGTCTACGTTTGTGTGTGTCGGTGGTGATGGCGAGTCGTCTGTCTGGGAAGCTAAACTGTTACCTGTGTTATAGCCCAGTTTCATTTATGTATACAGCTCATTCACATTTTAGGAGCTATGGGATAAAAGTTTTCTGTTGTTTGGGTTGGGTTTTTTGGGTTTGTTTTTTTTTGTTTTTTGCTGCTTTTTTTTTAAGTGTCACTGGATTTTTAAGGCAGTTTATATATTGGACATGTCAGCCTTGAAAATGTCACTGTAAAGTGGTGTGTGAAATGAACTATGTGGCAGAATCTCAAGACTACTAAATCCATGGATTGCTGAACATAAGGGTTTAGACGACAGAAGAATGTGAATTTCCTGGCAACTTCATTGACAGGTCACACCTCATTTTCAGGCTTGGTAGAAATAGTATAATCAAATATGATCTGTGACACCACCACACTCCTCCCTTCCCCAGGACATTTCCTGAGAAAATAATGGTAAGGATTAAAGTTACTTATATTCTTAGTGACTTGTGTTCTCCATGATCTGACCCTCCCTCTTTTTGTCTTACATGCACACACAGGCACAGTGGTTGGAACTGGCAAGTGTGTGTAAGTACATTACCTCAGTAGACGTGTGTACAGGCACTCTCTGTGTAAAGGAAATGACACAAAGGGGGATGCCAGGGCTTCAAAATGTCCATATGAGTATTGTGCACTATTACACTTGGTAAAACTACCAATAATCCTGTGTACAGAAACATCTAGGAAAGACTGCACACCAAAAAGTTAAGGATCTGAAGAATACAAGAACACCAGACTGTGCGGTGTTTTGAACTGAATTCGAAGACAATCACTGCCTCATGAAAAGCCTCTCTGTGTCTTTGGGTATCTCTATCGAGAAAACTAATGGAGGATGCTTAATGCTGTACTTATCTGTCTGTAAGAGGGGAATTCTGCACAGTGGAAAGTTACCAGAGAAACCAAGTGTTAAAAAGAAGGTTTGTAATGTAGGAAGCCTCAGAGAGATGAGGAGGAACCTTTGGGAAGCAGATAAGAGAGAACATTCTTTTATAGCAGGGATGCTGGTCTAGCTTCAGGAATGACCAGGGTTAAAGAGAAGCTAAGCTGGAAAGATTGAGTAGCTCAGGAGACCCGTCAAGAGTTACAAGAAAGCAATTCTAGACCATCCCAGAGGGAATGATCCAAGAGCCCAAAGGATGTGTAGGAGTAGTAAGAAAATTGAGGCATAAAAACATATCAAGGATTTATTGTTTTGCTAGCTCTGTTTCTTAAGAATACTGGCAGTTCTGAAAGGCATCTGCATAGCATTTATCCCAGCTTCCCTGAAGAGTTATGCTGTAGCCCAAGATACACATGCAGTTGAAATTGTGAGAAAGGATGATAAAGGCATACAGACGTTTGGAGATGTTAGGGTCAGTTTTAGACCTAAGTTAGCAAGGCATCAGAAGCATAAGGGTAGGAACAGTGCTGCAGTCCATTGGTATACACAGAAATTTTGAGTTTATGAGCTTGGTAGATTAGATCACAATACAGCAGTCTGCCAAGCATCAGTACTACAAAGGGTTGATCAGATCCCTGACAAAACAGTAGGCATATCTTTTCAAAGCAGGCAGGCTCTGGATTATATAACTACACAGCTAACCCAGACTCAGAAATACTCTTGATTAACTTTCACGCACATTCAACGTGCTTGAATCATTTAATGATCACTCCCATTCGAATTTTTACGTGAATATTTTGTGTAAGCATTATGAGAATATTAGGAGCACAATAAAATTATGTAAATGTATCTCTGTGTCTTCCTATTGGGTATCTGTGCTATTTATTTCCACCACATAGCTAGCATACAGTTTCATTTTTTGGTAAGGATTACTGTTCCTGCTGTTCCTGCTCCCTTCAAATAATTTTGCTGTTCAACAAATATCTGCACTGCCCTGTACTACACTACATTCTAAAACATTAGGGTAACAAAGGAACCCATGGTAACCTTCACTCAGCCACTCTAATTTTACACACAAATATAGCATGCAATATATATATATTCTCAGCTCCATTATTTTTTTTT
>VZRW01012354.1:348289-359181 GCA_013398125.1 Aegotheles bennettii
GGGGGGTGGGGGGTAGGGGTGGGAGGGGAGTGGATTTAGTATTGCTCTGGTGCCAGTGACAACTTAGTTTCTGACTGAGTTCACACCAAATACAATGTTTGTCAGTAAAAGTGAAGCTTTTCTGAGTGCATGTAGCACAAGAGGTACAAATTCTCAGCACAGTAGCCACTCAATTCTTATTACATTTGCAGACACACTGCACAAAGTAGGAGGTAGCCTTCTCCATTGCACGTAAGTCAGCTCATGTTAGGTGTGCTGTTAGTGCATACTTGAATGGTGTCCCAGAGACAGTATGGCATACCTACTCCACATTATACCTATAGCCTTCAAACTAGCTTCCCATATAGACAAGCCCTAAGAGACATCAAGTATGGACTAGAAATAAGAGAAATAACTTGACAACAGATTATTCACAATCAAGACAAGAACAGGTCCATAGAGTACAGTTCGAGAACTCTACTATCTTTTACAACTCCTACTAATCTACTCATGCCAAGTTAAATAGTTGTTAGCAAATTTCTAAACAAAAGTTAACCAAAATTTGTTTAAAAATGCAGGTTAGGGTCTTGTTGATGGCCCACATGCAACATCTAAAAAAAAAAAAAAATCTATAGATTCATGGAATGAGACAAAAAAAGAGCAGTATGTCTTCCTTTAGCTTCAACACAGAATGAATGTTATTTGCTTTCTTATTAGCTTCACTGTTTGAATCTAAGATCAAAAATAGCACTTCTGAGACAAGGTCAAGATCATGCTCCATCTTGTTGTTAAGGAAACAGCACACAAGGTCAGAACTTGAGTCTTGTTGAGATTTTACTCTCTCATTGCAAGGTCCCTATTAGCATGGCTTCTGATAGTGTAATGCTTCATAAAGAAACTGTTGAAATGACTGCACACAGGAATCAATAGTATTTTTTTCACCACCAATACAGATGATTGAAATATATCTCATAGAATTAAATTGATTAGAGGGAAAGTGAAGAAGTAAAGATTAGAGAGAAAGCAAAAACTTTATGAAGGGCCAAAATCCTGGTACGTGCAAGTAAGAAGATCATTAGCTATTCTACACTGCATAAAAGGAAGTTCAGACTAATCAAGAACAGAGGTCAGGAATGCAATAAAAACAAGAACAAAAAGTGCTCAAGGATCCCAGCCTACTGGGCAGGGTGTGAAGACATAGTAAAAAACATTTTTTCTGTTATTTTGTCTTTAATTAGCTGGCTGTTACCATCCAAAACTAGTTGAAACTGTTGCAGATACAAGTTTAAAGTTTAAGATCCTGAAAGACATAGAAGTAAAAGGGGGAAAAAAGAATCTCTTTAAGAAAATCTTTCTTAAGTGGTCTTTTAAAGATGCATTAAACTTCTGCATACTGCTGAAATCAATTTAAGCAATTTAAGAAATTATTAGATAAAAACGGAATTTTCATGATGCCAAGTAGCATTGACACTGAGAACACAGGCTGTATAGTACTGTTATTCTCATTAACATTCCAATTAGTCTTTCTGGTCTATTGCACCTAGTCATATAGGTCAGTTTTACACAATCATGTGCAAAAAGGAAGAGAAATTGTTATAAATCAAAACCATAATAATTTACAAATGTTGGGTTGAAAGGTAGCCATGTTTCCTGATCAAGACCACTTAAACAAGCTCCAGGTTTTTCTGTACTCTAAATATAAACTCCTCTGCTCCCAATTCTTAGTTTTAATAAATATATAGTCTAAGAGAAAACAAGTATCCATGTGGAAAACAAAATCTGAAGCAAGGAACTAACAGCTCCTAAGTTTAGGGACCATCCAGAGATCTGCTGCAGTTCATGCAGACATGCAGGTGCAGCCCAAAGCAAGGCTGTATGAGGATACTTGAGTTATTTCTGTTTAGATACATCAGCAAGGCTAAGCAGCTCTGGCAAGGTTAAACACTGAGGTGACTACTTTGCTTCCAGTAGCCCTAGTAACTCATGGGTCCTGTAGACATATCCTTATGACATCTTTAGTGATCTCATTACATTAGTGGCCCATTCTATTAGCTAAATAATATTGAAGCCTCAGACCTGCACTCTTATTACTGGGGTTGTTCTGGAAATCAGAAACCAAAAGCGTACAGTAGTTCTCTTATAGTACCTTTTTATTCAAATGGCCAAGCTTTCCTCTGATGAATGAGAAGCTTTTCATCTGCTGGGATTACCTAACTCAGATACCAGATGGTTCACATTGCCACACAGCAGGGGAAAGATCTAGGTATTGGTGGGGACAAGTCAGCATTCGGGCAAGATACAGCAGTCATCCAAAAAGATTGCCAGCCACTAGACTAAACAATGTTCCATTTGTTACAGAACAGTCAATAGGACTGGAATAATTTGTGCTCTGAGCCTGCACTCTGTTCCCTGTGCTCAAGCCTTTTTTAAGTGAGGACATCCCTTGAAAAGAAATGGCACTCCAGAAAGGCAGGCATCTTCTCATGTAACTTTAAGATTGAAAAGAAATAGCATAAAATGCAAGTGATCCAAATTAATGATACACTGAAAGCAAACTACCTTTTATGAGGGGAGAGAGGATGTTTGTTTTCTTGCCAACACAGTTCAGAGAATGATTAGTGATTAAGAAACCTAATGTAATTAGGGAACTGAATAACCTGAATAACTGAATAACTTTGAGTGACAGAGCACTGGAACAGGCTGCCCAAAGAGGTTGTGGAGTCTCCTTCACTGGAGACATTCAAAACCCGACTGGATGCGTTCCTGTGTGATGTACTCTAGGTGACCCTGCTCTGGCAGGGGGGGTGGACTAGATGATCTTTCGAGGTCCCTTCCAACCCCTTAGATTCTGTGATTCTGTAACCTAATAGCAAATTCCTCTTAAATAGAGCTGAATGCAGAATAATGGAAGGAATAAGATGAACTCCTTGCATACTCTAATGGCTTGTACCCATAACCATTTTAATAAAAAAAAAAGGAAAAAAAACCAAAAAACACACACAAAAAAAACCCCAACAAAACAACCAACCAAACAAACAAAAACAAAACAAAAAAACCCAACCACATCTTTCTGAAAAGCACAATGCCCAGCAGCAGTATAAAAACCCCAAATAACTTTTTAGCCTTCATTAAGGAACAGATAAGAAGCAATCTGAAAAATATCAAACTGCCATTATATAAAATCAATAGTACAATCATATTTCAGTTCTGGTCATCCAATTTCATAAAAGAAAAAAAAAGCAGAAATAGTGAGGAACAGGGAAGGGCAACAAAAACAATAGAGACACAAACATTTCCATATTGGAACAGATTAAAACCAAAA
Source organism: Aegotheles bennettii (assembly GCA_013398125.1). Taxonomy (NCBI): domain Eukaryota; kingdom Metazoa; phylum Chordata; class Aves; order Caprimulgiformes; family Aegothelidae; genus Aegotheles; species Aegotheles bennettii. The sequence goes on from VZRW01012354.1 coordinate 351,591, forward strand.
AAAGAAGTATTATAATTCTTGTTTGGAAAGAAAAAAACAAATACCAAAAAACCCCAAAAAACTGGGGATAAAACAGATCTACAAATCAAATAATGTATAGAAAAATGTAACAACAACATTCAAGCTAATTACAAAACACTAGAAGAGATTTTTAAACTGATAAAACACATTAAACTCAGTTCCACAAGATAGTATTGAAATAAAGAGGTCAGTAGGATTAAAAAGGGGAGGTATTGCTGCAGGCACCAGAAAGCCTCCATCTGAAGCTACAGAAAATAAATACATTTAGGTAACACCAACCTGCTTGCTTTCAGATATTATTGTGTATAGGGATATTACTGCAAGATTGTCCATGAAAGATTAGATTTCAATCTTTCTCTAAAATGTGGTATTGGCTACTGCTGGTCTCTGGAAATGCAGCTCTAGATAGATCATGAGTCTGTTAAATTACAGCAACCCTCGTGTGACTTAAAACTAAATAATATAATGTTTCCTCTAATGAGTTAGTACATGAATGCTTAACAAATTGATCACTTCAGAAAAAAAAAAAGTTAAATGTAAAAGATAACATCCCTGGGAGTTATTTGTAAAAGAGGGAAATAAAACAACAGCAACAAAAACAAAACAAAAACAAAGTACCAGGAGCATGATACATTTTGATGAAGGTCTCTTTGCTTTGAACTACTTAGTACAAATAAATTTTGTCAATCTATTCAAGAGCTGCAAATGCTGGAAAATCCTGAAAAATATTATTTATAACAAATTCCGCAACTGCAATGTTTTAGCTAAATGTTACAAAGGCTAATAATTTCTCATACTTCCCCAGCCAAGGTTAGTAGTTGATATCATGATTGAGCTAATACTTCAGGAAGTGAAGTACACTCTGAAGGTATTCAGCATTTTATGAAAGATCAGGACAGGGCTTAATGACTTTTTTCCCCCCTCCCTCTAGCTCATTGTTACAAAGTTCCACACAGTATAACTGAAATAAATGAGACAATAAACCCTAAAAGTCAAGGTACATATAATTAAAATCTAATCACTATTCAGCTACCTGCTAGGACATCATCTTTTAAGTCTCAAAAGCAACACCATTTTAAGTGACTAATTTCTGTCTGCCCTTTATTTACACATTGCTAGCACTATTGAAGTATGTCTGCTTTGATTATCCCACGGACACCACCTAATAGAGAGGTTTGAGCTTTCCAAGCTCATTTGACAGAGATTCACAGATTAGACTCAAACCAAGGTCCCTGAGATAAAATGCACTTTTTTATCCACTAAAGCCATCTACTGGAAAATCAATATCTCAGATGTAATGAGTTGTAAGACAAGTAAATTAGAGTACAGATTACTCTGTCAATTGGAACACATAACTTTCCTCTGTAATTAAGTATTTCATATGTGGTGCATTGCATTTGGCACTAGTTGCTTTGTCTAATTACTGTACATTTTATTTTAAATGGACGAGAAACTTCATAAAATGCTTTGGCTTCAGCTTCCAAAGGTGCATGAGCCAAAACAGAGGCTCTGGAGTAACCAGAAAAATTTCCTGTGCTAGCAGAAGCTGGCACTGGAAATAAAGTCTGCTGTCTAATTAATGTGCCTGTCCTTTCTCACTTCAGCCCTGCTACTGATATGAATACAGTTACTTTAGAATAGTTCTAATCATCATTTCTCCTAGTCACAGGAATGGTGTGGTTATGGAAGGCAACATGAAAAATTATAGCTCAAATCTATAACTCATGGAAACATTTCTATTTAAAAATGTAGCTAAGAAGAATACACAATTACTTCACATTGTTCTTAAAACATCCATTGACTAAGAGAGTGCTCAGGTTTGCAGAAGGCTGATGCATCTAAAACCTGTTACACCTGTACTGACACAGGAATATACTGCAAGTTCAGGACATACAGAAGCAACGACATCTATTTTGTAAGAGGAAGACATTGAGGTGGGGTGGGATTCTGGAGTATTCAGAGTATTCTGAAAGCTTGAGAAACCCATACCATAGCTAGAGCACCTACACTGCTGAAGATAAAGGAAGAGTTTGGAATTTGTCCATGTTACAACAGTAGCATGAAGGACCAGCAATAATCTGAGACTGAGAGTTCTTTTGTTGTGCAAACCTCAGTTCTCAGGATGGAGATAGCAGAAAGGATACAGTATCTGCATCCCAAGATGTTTGCTGCAGACTTAGAATCATAGAATACTCTGAGTGGGAAGGGGCTCATCAGAATCATCAAGTCCAACCCCTGTCCCTGTGCAGGACACCCCAAGAGTCACACCATGTGCCTGAGAGCATCATCCAAATGCTTCTTGAATTCAGTCAGACTTCGTCCTGTAAGCACTTCCTCGGGGACCCTGTTCCAGTGCTCGACCACCCTCTGGATGAAAAACCTTTCCCTGATTATCTAGCCTAAACCTCCCCTGTTTCACCTTCCTGCCATTTCCCCAAGACCTGTTATTTGTCACAAGAGTGAAGAGGTCCTTACCTGCCCTTTCTCTTCCTCTCATGAGGAAGCCGTAGACCACAGTGAGGTTTCCTCCCTCAGCCTCCTCTTCTCCAAGCTGAACAAACTAAGTGACTTCAGCCACTTCTCATAAGACATTCCCTCCAGACCCTTCACCATCCTCGTGACCCTCCTGTGGATGGTCTCCAATAGCTTGATGTCTTTTTTATGTTGTGGTGCCCAAAACTGCATGCAATACTCAAGGTGAGGCTGCACCAGTGCAGAGTAGAGTGGGGCAATAATCTCCCTCGATCGACTGGCAGCACTGTGCTTGGTGCACCCCAGCATACGGTTGGCCCTCCTGTCTGCCAGGGCACACCGTTGACTCATATTCAGTTTGCTGTCAAACAAAACCCTCAGGTCCCTCTTCACTGAGCTGCTCTCAAGCTACTAATTCCCTAGTCTATACATATAACCAGTGTTGCCTCATCCCAGGCACAGAATCCGGCACTTGCCCTTGTTAAACTTCATATGGTTGGTGATTTGTCATCTCTCTAATTTTTCAAGGTCCCTCTGCAGGGCCTGTCTGCCCTCAAGGGAGTTGACAGCTTCTCCCAATTTAGTATCATCTGCAAACTTACTTAGAATTCCTGCAAGTCCTGCATCCAAGTCATTGATTAATATGTTGAAGAGAACTAGGCCTATGATGGAGCCCTGTGGAACCCCACTAGTGACCGGTCACCAGCCTGATTTTACAGACAGAGACCATTTTTTATTCTTAGTGAGCAAAAGCTTTTATATACAAATCACTGAATAATATGAAATGTCTTTAAACTTATGCATATGAGTAGTGCCTGGACTCTTAGATTCAAGAGGAGCCTGGAAGTTTGGTTCAGTTCAACTAGCTCTAATAGGATTTAAACACAGAAGGCTGATAAATATTGTGTTTGTGTTTGAACGGATCTGAGACTTACATCCGTTTGGTTTTTTTTAAAAAGGGCTAGGTGACTGTACATGTGTAGTTGTGAAGGATGGTATACCAGAAGGACCCACTGGAAGTCCCACATCACCATATATGCACCAATTTTTTTTTTTAAAGACATTTTATATTATTCTGTGATTTGCAGGTACTGTGTATAAAAAAGTTTTGCTCACTGAGAATAAAAAATGGTCTCTGTTGTCTGTAGTTCTAAAGAACATCTTTGTGGACAGAGATAAAAAGTTTACTTTTTTATGTTGTTCATGTGTTCTTCAGCTGCTTCCTTTTCACTGCTGCATCTGATCCACTACCCAGAGAAATCAAAGGAAGATTTTTCTGATCAGTGCTCCTCTGTTGGTGTCAGATACAATCAAAGACAAGGAGATTATTACATTACAAAGAGTTGGTATTTAGTGAGAGATCAGATCAAAATGGCTACTGGAAACTATCACAGATCAACATTTAAAGTGCATTGTCTTTTTCTTGAGTAAAACCTGGTCTGTTTTCAAGGAAGAAAACTTTTCAGAATTTGATGCTCACTTTGTCCTTCCAAACAAAATCACCCTAAAAAAACCACGCATGTATGAGAAATTAGTTGTTTGGACTGTCTCTTGGAATTTATTATGATTTCATACTTAATTTAACACACACTATGGAAAAGATGTTTTATTACCAAGGAATAAAAAATTATTTTAGACTAAAGTTCTCCTGTACCACCAGTAGTACAGAAGAGAATTTACATAAGTACGAGCTATACTTACCTCCATTCTAAGTTCATTTTATGTTACCTGAGTGATGTAAAGAAGTCATGGTGTTAAGGAAGATAAGGCCATTTTCCATCTTCAAAAACCTCTACCCAAACCTACCCAAACATTTTCTAGATATCTAGTTGATAGGTCAGCTATCTCCTTCAGGCCTAATACACCATACAATGAAGTAACACACAAGAGTCTCTAGGCAGTTAATCTAAATGGCACAACACAGAGCGGTGTGTGACCATGGAATCATAGAGTTGTTTTGGCTGGACAAGACCTTTAAGATCATCAAGTCCAAACATTAACCTAGCACTGCCAAGTCCATCACTACACCATGTCCCCAAGTACCACATCTAGACATCTTTTAAATGCCTGCAAGGATGGCAACTCAACCACTTCCCTGGGCAAAGGACAATTATTGGGTGATGATTAGATCATGTCAAGAAGCTGTGTCTGAGCTCATCAGACACCACACTGGAACAGTATACCCATCCTGCTTTTGAGACTGACTGGCTCAAATATCCCTGACATAGCCTGTTCTCTCAAAAATTTTCACAAGACAGGCATCCTCCTTATTCTTTGAAATCCTCTTACAATCAAAAGTAATCCATTTACAGCAACAGAGACGTAAGACAATAAAGCAAGGGCAGTTTTAGGATGCTTTTGTGAATCATAGCTTAGATCTAAAAAAGCAGCAACATAGTTGTGCATTACAATTCAGCTGACAGGAATCGTGACTTCCTCACATGACAATCCCCATCAAAATCTGAAAGACTACAAGGCTTTTAGGTGCCAATATTGCAAATGACAGCACACAGACAACCTGCTGAGACCTTACACAGTCCCACTAAAAATCTACAAAGATACTTTTAAAACCTCCTTTCATAGAATCATAGAATCATTAAGGTTGGAAGAGACCTTCAAGATCATCCAGTCCAACCCCTACCTACATCACCACTAACCCATATCACCCAGTGCCACACCCAGATACCTCTTGAACACCTTCAGGGATGGTGACTCCACCTCCCTGGGCAACCTATTCCAATACTTAATCACCCTTACAGTGAAAAAATTTTTCCAAGCTGAATCTCCCCTGTTGCAATTTAAAACCATTTCCTCTTGTCCTTTCACTATGGGCATGGCAGAAGAGACCGACCCCCACCACACTACAACATCCTTTTAGATAGTTGTAGAGAGTGATGGGGTCCCCCCTGAGCCTCCTCTTCTCCAGACTGAAGACCTGGTTCTACCCAGGTGCTCCTAGTCGCTGAATTTGAGCTACATTTGACAGTCTTGTAGTAAGATATTCAAATAGAGGCAAATATACAGAGAAATAATATAACTCTATATGCTTATGTTTTTAAATACTGGTTATAATATTCTACAGTCCTGAGCTCTAGTCAGTAAGCTGCTATTTTTCTACAATAAGTGTGTTACAGATACATATACACTGTGCTAAAGAGTTTATAGTGTAATTTTAAACTTCATACCCAATACACGTGACTCCTTTTTAAAGTAAGGCAACTAGCTTTAGATGGCTGACCTGAAAAAAAAACAAAACAAAACAGTGCAGTGGAAACAGTACTGCAGGTTTTTTTTAACCACAACATAGCTAGGGAAAGTCACAGTAGGTAAGACTTGCCACAAGCTGGCCATACCAAAAGTAGAATCACACACAGATTCACAGAATGTTAGGGGTTGGAAGGGACCTTGAAAGATCATCTAGTCCAACCCCTCTGCCAGAGCAGGGCAACCTAGAGCAGGTCACACAGGAACGCATCCAGTCGGGTTTTGAATGTCTCCAGAGAAGGAGACTCCACAACCTCTCTGGGCAGCCTGTCCCAGTGCTCTGTCACTCTCACAGTGAAAAAGTTCTTCCTTGTGTTCACCTGGAACCTCCTATGTTCAAACCTGCACTCACTCCCCCTTGTCCTATCACTGGACATCAATGAAATGATCCTCTCTCCATCCTCCTGACACTCACCTTTTGCATATTTAATAAGGTCACCCCTCAGTCTCCTCTTCTCCAACCTAAAGAGACCCAGCTCCCTCAGCCTTTCCTCATAAGGGAGATGTTCCACTCCCTTAATCATCTTTGTGGCTCTGTGCTGGACTCTTTCAAGCAGTTCCCAGTCCTTGAACTGAGGGGCCCAGAACTGGACACAGTGCTCTAGATGCAGCCTCACCAAGGCAGAATAGAGGGGGAGGAGAACCTCTCTCGACCTACTGACCACCCCCCTTCTAATGCACCCCAGGATGCCATTGGCCTTCTTGGCCACAAGGGCACATTGCTGGCTCATGGTCATCCTCCTGTCCACCAGGACCCCCAGGTGTTTTTCCTCTTCTCTGCTCTTCAACAGGTCAGAGCCCAGCCTATACTGATCCATGGGGTTGTTCTTTCCCAAATGTAAGAAAGTTCAGAAGTTCCCAGTACGTTGTCTCCACTGGGATCAGACCAACAAAAGTGAAAACGCCACACTCCTTTGAGTGAAACTGCAGGAGACGAAGGTTTCAGCACTCTCACAAATAAGCAGTGGGCCTGGGCACACAGAGTGATCTTTCCACCTGGGCAGCCACCAGCTCAAAGCCTACATGCACAACAGGGAACAGCTTCAAAACTTTCCCAGTCATTCAGCACTCAGCAGGGTTTAAGATACAACTCGCCTGCTAAACTTAAATAGCAGAAAAATCAGATTACATGAGGAGGATCATAACAACTTTAGAGTACTCTGATCCTAGAACAATAAGGATTCAGCCGATTCAACCTGCCTGCCTTTATGCTACTCTTCCAGCCAGTTTGCTGCTAAAATTAGATGCCTTTGTCACCTTATTTGTAGGCATCCGTAGAATAAACCTTGACAATATGGAAGATGCGTAGCCTGAACTGTTTCAATTCAGCACATAAATCTGCATAAAAATCCATTCACTTCATTCCTAGCAGCCATGCAGGCATTTTTTCCTGAGTATTAATCAGGATCTAATCTTCAGTGTCAGGTTCAACCATGCCCTAAAGCCCCAAAGAAATCATTGCTGAAGCCAATTCTGTTTTAATGCAAAGTAACAAGGTATGGAAGAACATTCAGGAAAAGTAATCCAAATTCACTTTTTAAGAAGATTAGTTAAACTGCATTAAGCTGGCAAGTGGATGCTTTTACTCAGAATAAAATTAGCCCTAACTTGGTTTAGTTTAATGTGCTTTGGAAGATCAGGATTTAATCTGATTTAACTAATCTACTTTAAGTCCATTAATTACGTCCAATTCTTGAGTTTTCCAGTGCAAACAAACCCACTTTCATGTTAATTGTCAGAGTCTGAGCTTTCAGATCTAGATGGAACAGTTTAAGGAGTTTGCACCAGATTCAGGTTAGCATCTCCATGGCTGTACTGGTTTGGCAAACGGCCA